>JANJGN010000009.1:170433773-170646273 GCA_026770705.1 Isurus oxyrinchus
TGGAAGCTCAATCATTGAGCATGTTCAAGTCAGAAATTGATGATTTCTGGAGACTAATGGCATTGAGGGATATGGAGATAGTGCAGGAAAGTAGCATTGAGGTAGATGATCAGCCATGATCTAACTGAATGGTGGAGCAAGCTCATTGGGCTGAATTGCTTACTCCTGTTCCTATGTTCCCATGTTCCTAAAACGTTGCAGTTCTGGAATCTTCATTTGAACCCTCAGGTCAAATTCATCACTAATTAACCTGTTCCAGAGGTGATGGAGAATGTAGTCAAGTGATGAAGGGCCTATCAACCTGACAGAACACATTACCTGGACAATGAATGTAGCTGGGTTCTGTTTGCTCTGTTTTACTGAATCACTGCTGTTTCTAATTATTATTTCTACTTCAGATCATCAATGCCTCAATGGGATACCAATGTGGTGTGGAATCATACGCACCAGAGGCCTCTGGCTTAGCCCCTGGTCTCTAGTCAAAGCAGAGCTGGTAATAAGATTGCTCCAAATAGCCTTGGTGTTCTTGAGTTAAGGAGGAGAACAGTAGTGAGCTCTTCCGTGAGCTCTTGCTGGAAAGGGCATGCATGGATGTGGGGCAATCGGAGGATGTCCCATCATTGAACAGGTTTGTGAAGATTCATTATCTAGGCATACAGATGGTAGTGGTCATTTGGTGGTGGTGGTCTGGGGGAAGTGCCATTGTGTGACCACTCTCCATGGAAATGTGCACCAGCAGCTGTCCACGGTAGCACTCTTGCTTTGGACTCAGAAGGTTGCGGGTTTAATTCCTACTCCCACAACTTGAGTATATAACTGTAGGCTGACACTCTAGCAGAGGACTGACAGAGTGCTACACTGTCAGAGGTGCTATCTTTCCAATGAGCTGTTAAGCCAAGGCTCCATCTCAGGTGGATGTAAAAGATCCCATGTCACTCTTCGAAGAAGTGTCCTGGCCAATGGTTATTGCTCAACGAACATATGTCACATAGATTATCTGGTCAGCATCATGTTACTGTTTGTGAGAGCTTATTGAGTGTAAATTGGCTGTGATTACACTTGAAAAGGTACTTCAAAAGTACGAAAGAACCGAGGGTTATCTTACGTTGTGAAATGAGCTATATAAATGCAAATCTTAACATCCCCAGGAAAGATAAAATGGACTCACAGATGCATCCATCCAGTTTGTTTTGCCAGCTCGATTTCATTTAGCAAGCTTTCTGTTACTAACTTGTGGCTTGTGATATCAGAGTCTATTTATCAACTATGTAAACAATCCAAATCATCCAAACATCGGACCAGTCAAAGGATAAATAGAGCAATCATTTCATGATGCACTCTCCTGACCAGGAGCCAGAAATTTACACACATCTGACAATCGAAAATATTCCTTGGTGATAGCATTTCAGTTCCAACTGACCTTCAGGAACCTCAGTTATGTAGATAGATTGGAAAAGTTGGGACTGTTTTCCTTGGAGAAGCAAAAGTTGAGAGAGGATTTGATAGATGTATAGAGGAATAATTGAGACTGAGAGGGCAAAGATTTAAGGTCATTGTCAAAAGAAGCAGTGGTGACAGGAGGAGAAACTCTTTCATGCAGTGAGTGGTTATGATCTGGAATGTGCTGCCTGAGTGTGCTGCCAGTTCAATTGAGGCATTCAAGGGGGAAAAATGTGCTGGGTTACGGGGTGAAGGTGAGGAAATGGCAGGTGCATTGCTCATTTGGAGAGCTGGTGCAGACAGGATGGGCCAAATGGCCTCCGTCTGTGCTGCAGCATCTGTGTGATTCTGTGATTTGCAGCAATTGGGATTTGCGGATCTTCAGACCCTAGTTAAAGATAGTTCCAGAGCAGACAATTACTGTAGGCATTACAGGGAATACTCCTGCCAGTGTGAAACAAGATTAGGTCATGGGAGATTCAATAATATTTAAAAGAAATAAAAGAATGACTGGAATAAGAAAGGATGGGAAATAAAAAAAATCTAGGAAATCATAAAGAAGGAGAAAAAAAGTTGGCAATAAACACAATAAAAAGCTGAGCAGATCAAAATTAACAACTGCTGAAGGAAATGTGGTGATGTTGTTGGGGGGGCGGAGGGGCAGGGGGTGTTGGTGGGGGTGGGGCTAGACCTCCCTTCCATCAATTGGAGTTGGCTGGTATACATAAGTTCTGCTTGTTATGGTTCCCACACTCTCTCTAAACCTCTCCGTCCCCTCCTCATGACCGGCTGGCCAAGTCAAAGACTGCAATCCTTTTCTAATGGACACAGTGCTTTTGAACTGAGGCCGATTTAAACCAGAACGAGGTCCTGTAATAACAGTGATAGCAATTACTTGGGGAGTAACTGTCAGAGAGCTGTGCTCCAGATAAACAGGAAAAGCTCTGGCAGCAAACACCGAAGCAGTTATGCAATAATTCCTGAAATAGGATAGTCCAGTGGGACGAAGTAAATTGTTCGATTTGGAATGATGAAGTGCAAGTAAAATAAGCTGAGGTGTTCTTACAAAATAAAAAATTAGTTATCCAATACCCACGGAATTATTGCAGGGTGATTCAATTAGTTCTTGAAATGGAGCAGTCATTAACTCTTTCCCAGCAATAAATGTCAGTATGTTTGTTCAATGGGAATAACTGGAGAGGCCAAGATAACACATAAACTAACTGTTGACGGTAGGTAATTTAATGTTAAATTTACATATTCAGACTATAAAATGTTTGTTCTGAACAAATTCATTTCATGGTTTTTACTGGAAGGATGGTTTATCAGCCAGTTCCTCCAAGATGCTGGCCACAGTCCAATCCTCGTCTGTACGAGCCGGGATGGGGAGACAAAGAGGCAAATCTGGAGGTGGTAGGGGGCAGGGTGTGGAAATACCAGCAGAAACCAGCCTGCATCATGTTGGATTATCAGAAAAATCCCCCAAATTATTTCAAGTTTTATTCTGGTCAGGCCAGGATCATTGTGTTTGCGTTCTGCCACTCTCCATTGGAATGACAACTTGTTTGCCGGAACCGTGGAATTCAGGCTGGGGTCCCAAAATAGTTTAGGCCTCTTGGCAGCCCCAACAGATGGACTGCAGGTACACTCCACTTGCAAACCACCTGTTTGTACCAAATGCTAAAATTGGCCCCAATCTTATGTTCTGCCAGACCAGAGACAATTTTAAGACAGAATTAAATATCCAGAAGGAATGAATTTAGACAAAACTACATTTTCTTTACCAGAAAAAGATTGCTATCATGAAGGGGAGGGGAGTTTACTCTGATACCCTGGCTAATGTTGCATCAATGTTGCATCTTGCATCAAGAATTCAGGGAGTTAGGCAGTAGACTAAAAATCAGGACCTCTCGGGTTGTAATGTCTGGATTACTCCTAGTGCCACTTGCGAGCGAGCACAGAAATAGGAGAATAGCACAGATGAATATGTGGCATAAGTGTTGGTGCAGGAGGGACGGTCTTAGATTCCTGGATCACTGGGACCGTTTCTGGGGAAGGTGGGACCTGTACAAGCGGGACGGTCTACATCTGAACCAGAGCGGGACTAACACCCTTGCGGGCGGGTTTGCTAGTGCTGTTGGGAGGAGTTTAAACTAATTCAGCAGGGGGAGGGGACACAGAATGTTAGCAGAATAGGGACATGTCATAATACAGTAAAACAATCAAGTCAGAGGGAGTACAGCTGCATTAAGTTTCAAGGGAGTATGGCAAGGCTGAATGGTCTCTACTTTAATGCCAGGAGTATTACAGGTAAAACAGATGAGTTAAGGGTGAGGATTGACATGTGGAATTGTGATATAGTAGCCATCACTGAGGTGTGGTTGAGGAAAGGGCAGGATTGGCAGCTCAACATTCCGGGATATAAAATCTTCAGGCAAGACAGAGGAGGGGGTAAAAGAGAAGGAGGCATTGCATTATTAGTTAAGCAGTCAGTTACTGCAGTAAGGAGAGATGATATCTTGGAGGGGGCATCGAATGAAGCTTTGTGGGTAGAGTTTAGGAATAAAAAAGGGGCAGCCACGTTGTTAGGTGTTTATTATAGACCCCCAGATAGTCAGCGGGAAATTGAGGAACAAATATGTGCACAATTTGTGGAGGTGTGTAAAAACAATAACAATAGGGTAATTATATTAGGTGATTTCAACTTTCCCAACATTAATTGGGATAGACATAGTGTTAAGGTCTTGAATGGAGTGGATTTCTTGAACTGTGTACAGGAGAACTTTTTAGGTCAATATGTGCAGTGTCCAACAAGGGACGGTGAATTGCTGGACCTAATTCTGGGAATGAAGCCGGACAGGTGGCTGAGGTGGTGGTGGGGGAGCATTTTAGTAATAGTGACCACAACATGGTACAGTTTAAGTTTGTTGTGGACAAAGAAATCGACAAGTTGAAAAAAAAATGTTTTGGATTGGGGGAGAGTGGAATTTAGTAAAATAAGGCAGGATCTGGCCAGGGTAGACTGGGAACAGCTACTTGTGGGGAAAACTACAGAAGAGCAGTGGGGGATGTTTAAAAAGGAAATGGGGAGGGTACAGGCTCAACATGTTCCCTCTAGGGTGATAGGAAGGAGTAACAAGCCCAGAGAACCATGGATAACCAGAGATATTCAGGTTACGATGAGAAGGAAAAGAGAGGCTTTTAGCAGGTACGAGGGGAGCAAATCAGCGGAGGCATTAGTGGAGTACAGAAAGTGCAGGATGGAGCTTAAGAAAGCAACTAGGAGAGCACAGAGGGGATATGAGAAAGCTCTGGCTGATATAAGTAGGGAAAATCCCAAGATATTCTAAAAGAATATCAATGGGAAGAGGATAACCAGGGAAAGTTTAGGGCCCATAAGGGACCAAGGGGGCAATCTATGGGTGGAGCCAGAGGATATCACTGGAGTGTTGAATGAATACTTCACATCCATCTTCACCCAAGAGAATGAGGATGAAGGTATCGACCTTGGGGAGAGAGACAGTGAGGTTCTTAAGCAAATTGATAGAGGGAGGGACAAGGTATTGGAGGTGTTGGCAGGCTTAAAAGTGGACAGATCTCCGGGTCTGGATGATTTATATCCCAGACTGCTGAGGGAGACAAGGGAAGAGATCACAGGGGCTCTGACCCAAATTTTTATTTCCTCTCTGGCCACGGGAGAGGTGCCAGAGGACTGGAGAACAGTTAATGTGGTTCCGCTATTTAAGAAGGGTTGTAGAGATAAGTCAGGGAACTACAGGCCAGTGAGTCTCACGTCAGTGGTCGGAAAACTATTGGAGAAAATTCTGAAGGAGAATATCTATCTCCACTTGGAGAGGCAAGGTTTGATCAGGGATAGTCTGCATGGCTTTGTCAGAAGGAGGTCATGCCAAACAAATTTGATTGAATTTTTTGAGGAGGTGACCAGGTGTGGAGATGAGGGTAGTGCAGTTGATGTAGTTTATATGGATTTCAGCAAAGCCTTTGACAAGGTCCCACATGGGAGACTTATAAAGAAGGCAAATGCACATGGGATACAGGGTAATTTGATAAGGTGGATTCAAAATAGGCTTAGTTGTAAGAGACAGAGGGTGATGACAGAAGGATGCTTTAGTGACTGGAAGCCAGTGTCCAGTGGCGTACCACAGGGCTCTGTGCAGGGTCTCCCATTATTTGTCATTTATATAAATGACATAGATGACTATGTGGGGGGTAGGATTGGCCATTTGCGGGTGACACAAAGATTGACCGGTTGGTTAACAGTGAAGCTGAGTGTCTTGGGTTACAGGAAGAAATAGACGGGATGGTCAAATGGGCAGATAAGTGGCAGATAGAATTTAACCCTGAAAAGTGTGAGGTGATACACTTTGGAAGGAATAATTTGACAAGGAAGTATTCAATGAACAGCATGGCACTAGGAAGTTCTGAGGAACAAAGGGACCTTGGCATGTGTGTCCATAGATCTCTGAAGGTGGAAGGGCATGTTAGTGGGGTGGTGAAAAAGGCATATGGGACACTTGCCTTCATCAATCGAGGCATAGATTACAAAAGTAGGGAGGTCATGTTGGAGCTGTACAGAACCTTGTGAGGCCACAGCTGGAGTACTGTGTGCAGTTCTGGTTGCCACATTATAGGAAGGATGTGATTGCACTGGAGGGGGTGCAGAGGAGATTCACCAGGATGTTGCCTGGGATGAAACATTTAAGTTATGAAGAGAGGTTGGATAGACTTGGGTTGTTTTCGTTGGAGCAGAGAAGACTGAGGGATGAGCCGATAGAGGTGTACAAGATTATGAGGGGCATGGACAGGGTGGATAGGGAGCAGCTGTTCCCCTTCGTTGAAGGGTCAGTCAGGAGGGGACACAAGTTCAAGGTGAGGGTCAGGAGGTTTAGGGGGATGTGAGGAAAAACCTTTTTACCCAGAGGGTGGTGACAGTCTGGAATGCGCTGCCTGGGAGGGTGGTGGAGGCGGGTTGCCTCACATCCTTTAAAAAGTACCTGGATGAGCACTTGACACGTCATAACATTCAAGGTTATGGGCCAAGTGCTGGTAAATGGGATTAGGAAGGTAGGTCAGGTGTTTCTCACGTGTCGGTGCAGACTCAATGGGCTGAAGGGCCTCTTCTGTACCGAGTCATTCTGTGATTCTGTGAATGTTTATTCTTCAGCCGTACCTGAAAATGGATTATCTGGTCATAATCACATTGCTGTTTGTGGGAACTTGCTGCACACAAATTGGCTTCCACGCTTCCTACATTACAACAGTGAATAAGCTTCAAAACAAAAACAGAATTACCTGGAAAAACTCAGCAGGTCTGGCAGCATCAGCGGAGAAGAAAAGAGTTGACGTTTCGAGTCCTCATGACCCTTCAACAGAACTGATAACTTCAAAATGACTTCATTGGCTGCCAAGCACTTTGGTGTATCCCAGGGTTGTGAAAGATGCGATATAAATGTAAATCTTTCTTTATATCCATTTCTTATTTGTTCCCATGGTATAGACCGTAAGACTGTAAGACAGAGGAGCAGAAATTAGGCCATTCGGCCCATCGAGACTGGTCCGCCATTCAATCATGGCTGATAAGTTTCTCAACCTCATTCTCCTGCCTTCTCCCTGTAACTTTTGATCCACTTACCAGTCAAGAACCTATCTATCTCGGTCTTAAATACACTCAATGCCCTGGCCTCCACAGCCTTCTGTGGCAATGAATTCCATAGATTCACCACTCTCTGGCTAAAGAAGTTTCTCCTCATCTCTGTTCTAAAAGGTCTTCCCTTTACTCTGAGGCTGTGCCCTCGGGTCCTAGTCTCTCCTACTAATGGAAGCATCTTCCCCACGTCCAATCTATCCAGGCCTTTCAGTATTCTGTAAGTTTCAATCAGATCCCCCCTCATCCTTCTAAACTCTATCAAGTATAGACCCAGAGTTCTCAAACGTTTCTCATATGTTAAGCCTTTCATTCCTGGGATCATTCTCGTGAACCTAAATGAAGGATTGAAGAATTATTTTTATTTATTTATGGGATCTGTTTCTTTGGCTGGGCCAGCATTTATTGCCCAACTCTAGTTGCCCTTGAGAAGGTGGTGGTGAGTTGCCTTCTTGAACCGCTGCAGTCCATGTGGTGTAGGTACACCCACAGTGCTGTTAGGAAGGGAGTTCTAGGATTTTGACCCAGCAACAGTGAAGGAACAGCGATATATTTCCAAGTCAGGATGGTGAATGGCTTGGAGAGGAACTTCCAGGTGGTGGTGTTCCCATCTATCTGCTGCCCTTGTCCTTCTAGATGGTAGTGTTCATGGATTTGGAAGGCGCCGTCTAAGGAGTTTTGGTGAATTCCTGCAGTGCTTCTAATAAATGGTACACACACTGCTGCTACTGTGGTTGAGGGTATGAATGTTTGTGGATGGGGTGCCAACCAAGCAGGCTGCTTTGTCATGGACCATGTCAGGTATCTTGAGTGTTGTGGGAGCTGCATTCATCCAGGCAAGCAGGGAGTATTCCATCACACTCCTGACTTGTGCCTTGTAGATGGTGGACAGGCTTTGGGGAGTCAGGAAGTGAGTTACTTGTCACAGGATTCCTAGCCTCTGACCTGCTCTTGTAGCCACAGTATTTATATAGCTAGCCCAGTACAGTTTCTGTTCAATGGTAACCCCCAGGATGTTGATAGTGGGGGATTCAGTGGTGGTAATGCCACTGAATGTTAAGGGGCGATGGTTAGATTCTTTCTCATTGGAGATGCTCATTGTCTGGCACTTGTGTGGCACGAATGTTACTTGTTACTTTTTAGCCCAAGCCTGGATAATGTTCAGGTCTTGCTGCATTTGGACATGGACTACTTCAGTATCTGAGGAGCTGTGAATGGTGCTGAACATTGTACAATCATCAGTGAACATCCCCACTTCTGACGTTATGATGGAAGGAAGGTCATTGATGAAGCAGCTGAAGATGGTTGGGCCGAGGTCACTACCCTGAGGAACTCCTGCAGTGATGTCCTGGAGCTGAGATGACTAACCTCGAACAACCACAACCATCTTCCTTTGTGCTACGTAGACTGCAACCAGGGGAGAGTTTCCCCCCGTTTCCCATTGACTCTGAGGCGATAGTACTAGCTGTTGACAATGTAATGTTTGATGGAAGATAGAAGATAGAAACTAAACTAATCACAATTAGGGTATTGACACCAAGGCCACATCTGACCAAGTCAAGGAGCCTGGGTAAAACTGAAGTCAATGGGTATCAGGAGAAAACTCTCCACTGGCTGCAGTTGTACATCGCTGCAGGAGTTCGTCAAGGTGCTGTACTAGGCCCAACCATCTTCAGCTGCTTCATCAATGACCTTTCCCCCCATCATAAGGTCAGAAGTGAGGCAGTTCACTCATGATTTCACATTGGCAATTGGCTCACCTCCTGATTCTTGAAGCCTTTTCTCCACCTGAGGCACAAGTGTAATGGATTCTCTGAACTTGTCTTGTGCAGCCTCAGCACTCAAGAAGCCTGACACCAAGCGGGACAAAGCAGCCTGCTTGATTTGCAGCTCATACCTTAAACATCCACCAATAGCATCTCATGACTGTGGTGTGCTGTACAGGATGTGCCGCAGCAACTTCTGTAGCGCTCCCTGGCAGCACCTTCCAAACCCATGGCCCCCACCACTTAGAAGGACAAGGGAAGCTGGTGCTTGGATAGACCACCAGCTCCACCCTTCACCCCGACTTGGATATATATTGCTGCCCCCTCACCTTCACTGGGTCAAATCTCTGAAACTTCCTACCAGCCGCTGTGGGAACGCTTCCTTCACATGGTCTATAGCAGATGAAGAAGATGGTCCATCACCATGTTCTCAGTAAACGAGGGGTGACCAATAAATGCCAGCTTTGCCAGCAATGCCCACAACCCAATAATGAATAAAAATGTATTCAGAGATAGATTCAGAATACAAAAGCTTAAAAGATTCAGATCAGCATTGTATTCCAATCCACAAAGTGAAACCTCTTAAACCCAATCTTTTTGACTTTCAGGTTGTATTTTTGAAATTTGTCAAACAAAAGAATCCTAACACCGAGGAGCTAACCAAAGTGACATTTCAAAAATATATTCCATCCCTCAAATAGCTCAAAAAACACCAAAAACTTTTCTGAGGCATCTCCACATATGAGCATCATTCCAACTAGATGTAGAAAGTGACAGCACTGCCCTTTTATGTTGGGGTTAAAGGGTTCAACATATGGGCGGGCTCTCTGCTAAAAGTTTCCACTTCCTGGCCTGCATCTCCTTTTAGTGATGAAATGGAATTATTACCACCCACCACTCTCTTCCAGCACAGCAATGCTATCTTGCTGTATTCTTGTGTTGTAGCGCCATCTAAAGTGACTTCATTGATTCTGTTGTTCTCAGATTTTAATCCCCATTAATGTTACATTAAATGGCGGCGCAGTGTAGGAATATGACCTGAATTTTACCCTTGGCGGGAGGGCATGATCAGTGGGCCAGTGACCATTCGGGAAACGCTCCTCCCCCCCGTGATCGGCCCCCGACCGCCATTTCACTGTGGCTGGCCAATGAAAGCCCTCCCGGCGTGGGACGCATCCTCCCAATGGCCGGGAAGGGGTAGGCGGGGGTAGGGCCTGTTGGCTGCTGGCTCCAATAGCTGCACAGGCTGCCAGGGAAGAACACGGCTTCTGCGATGTGAACATGGAAGTTATGGCATCAAGTGCAGCTGGAGACACCAGGCGGGAGGGCAGGTCGAGTGGGCACTTGCTCCTCCCCCCCTCCCACCCGCCGGTTTTCGGATCCATGCCTTGCGGTGCTGTTGGAGGAGGTGGCTGTCAGGAAGGACACCCTTACCCCCAGAGATGGAAGGAGGAGGGCACTGCACCTGACAAAAAAAGCAAAGGAGGAGGTGGCAGCCCAGCTCTGCAGCCACGACGTGTGGCGCACATGGCTGCAGTGCCACAAAAGGTTTAACGAGCTGCTGTGCTCGGGAAGGGTGAGTACTGTGGTGGCATGGGTCAGTGTGTTGAAGTGTTAAGGGCTGGCAGCACCCCCGTGGAGGTCAGGGGTGTTAGATTGTGAGCGCCGACTGTCAATGACACCGGAGTTGGCCAAGGGGGTGAGCCCTGCTTGGACTGAGCGCCTTGCGGCATTAATGGCCTTAAGTGGCCTCTTAATTGATGGGGGGTGTGGCTCCAACCGGCCTGAAGATTGCGAGCGTGTGGAATGTTGCTCGCTCAACATCTTCTCTCACTATTTTTCTCATCAGTAAACTGCTTCACTTCTGACCTTATGACGGCCAGGCAGGGAACAGGGTAAAAGGTCATCGATGAAGCAACTGAAGATGGTTGGGCTTAGGACGGCATCCTGACAAACTCCTGCAGCGATATCCTGGGCTGAGATGATTTCAACAGTCTAGGTTCCACCTCCAGAGTGTCCTCCTTAAACCACTTTGTCTTGCTACCTCCCTCCTTGCATTTAAAAGCGTCTTCAAAATCAAAGTGTCGCCCTTGATGAGAGTGGTAGCACTCTCGACTGTGCATTAGAGGGTTATTGGTTCAATCCCTGTCCCAGAGACTAGCCAATACCCAGACTGACACTTCATGGTCATTGTGAGAAGGTGCTGCTCCCTGAGGCCTTATCTCCTTCTCAGGTTAATGTAAAATGCCCCTGACACTATTCGAAGAACAGCAGCAGGGAGCTCCCCGGGTGTCCTCATCAATGTTTATCGTTTAGCCAACATCACTAAAATCGAATATCGTAGAACGATACAACACAGCAGGAAGCCATTCTGCCCATCATGCTTTTGCTGGCTGTTTGAAAAATCGGCCTAATTAGACTCATATCCTGCCTTTTCCTCAAAGTCCTGCAATTTTTTATCTTCCAAATATTGACTCAACTGCTTTTTGAAGTTATTTTTGAATCTGCTTCTATTGCCCTTTCAGCCAGAGCATTCCAGATCATTACAACTCATTGTATACACTTTATTTTCTTCATTTTACCCCTGATTCTGATGCCATTAACTGGTCGTTTATCACGTTGCTGTTTCTGGGACCTTATTCTGCACAAATTGGCTGCTATTTCCCCACGTTTACAGCAGTCACCACACTTCAAAAATATTTGGTTGTAAGCCACTTTTGAATGTCCTGAGTACGTGAAAGGCGCTATATAAATGAAAATTCAGGAGGATGATGCCACAAGTGCAGGTGTATACATAGCGGGAAAGGGTTGACAGGCTGTGCGCTGCCTTTGTCTTGATAAAGAAGGCTGAGATGTGACCTAATAGAGGTGTTTAAAATTAGGAAAGGTTTTGATAAAGTGGTTGCAGAGAGGAAGGTTCAAATTATCTGATCAGGTTTGGAATCACAGTGTCTGATACTGATCAGGTCCAAAACTACCCACATACCTGGATACATTTAAAAAGGTCAGAATTCCAATCCAGGATGCTGCAGAACATCCTCAGCGTAGAAATCCATGCAGACAGCAGCTAAGAAAATCAGCGTAGAAATCATGACGCCTTTTTACGGCACTAGCTGTATGAATGTTAGCGAATGGACGAATGGATGGATCAGTGGACGGGGAGGGAGGAAGGGTGAGTAGGTGGCCAGTGGGTGAGGTGGTAGGTGGGTGAGGTGGTAGGTGAGTGAGGTAGTAGATGGGTGACTAGGCAGGAGAGTGAGGTGGTAGGCGGGAGAGGTGGTAGGTGGGTGAGGAGGTATGTGGGTGAGGGGGGTGGTGGGTGAGGTGGTAGGTGGGTGAGGTGGTAGGTGGGTGAGGAGGTATGTGGGTGAGGAGGTTGGTGGGTGAGGTGGTAGGTGGGTGAGGAGGTATGTGGGTGAGGAGGTTGGTGGGTGAGGTGGTAGGTGGGTCAGGAGGTATGTGGGTGAGGAGATTGGTGGGTGAGGTGGTAGGTAGGTGAGGTGGCAGGTGGGTCAGGAGGTATGTGGGTGAGAAGGTTGGTGGGGGAGGTGCTAGGTGGGTGAGGAGGCAGGTGGGTGAGGTTGTAGGTGGGTGAGGAGGCAGATGGGTGAAGTTGTAGGTGGGTGAGGTGGTAGGCGGGTGAGGTGGTAGGTGAGTGAGGAGGCAGGTGGGTGAAGAGGCAGGTGGATAAGGTGGCAGGTGGGTGAGGTGGTAGGTGGCAGAGGTGGTAGGTGGATGAGGTTGCAGAAGGGTGAAGAGGTAGGTGGGTGAGGTTGTAGGTGGGTGAGGTGGGATGTGGGTGAGGAGGTAGGTGGGTGAGGAGGTAGGTGGGTGAGGTGGTAGTTGGGTGAGGAGGCATTAGGGTGAGGTGATAGGTGGGTGAGGTTGTAGGTGGGTGAGGAGGCAGGTGGGTGAGTTGGTAGGTGGGTGAGGTGATAGGTGGGTGAAGTAGTAGGTGGGAGAGGAGGCATGTGGGTGAGGTGGTAGGGGGTAGGTGAGTGAGGAGGCAGGAGGCTGAGGTGATAGGTGGGTGAGGTGGTAGGTGGGTGAGGTGATAATTGGGTGCGGTGGTAGCTGGGTGAGGTGGTAGGTGGGTGAGGTGGTAGGTGGGTGAGGTGGTAGTTGGGTGAAGTGGTAGTTGGGTGAGGTGGTAGGTGGGTGAGGTGGTAGGTGGGTGAGGTGGAAGGTGGGTGAGGTGGTAGGTGGGTGAGGTGGCAGATGGGTGAAGTGGTAGGTGGGTGAGATGGTAGGTGGGTAAGGTGATATGTGGGTGAGAAGGTATGTGGGAGAGGTGGTAGGTGGGTGAGATGGTAGTTGGGTGAGGTGGTAGGTGGGTGAGATGGTAGGTGGGTGAGGTGGTAGGTGGGTGAGGTGGTAGGTGGGTGAGGTGGTAGGTGGGTGAGGAGGCAGCTGAGTGAGGTGGTAGGTGGGTGAGGTTGTAGGTGGGTGAGGAGGTAGGTGGGTGAGGTGGCAGGTGGCTGAGGTGGTAGGTGGGTGAGGTGGTAGATGGGTGAGGTGGTAGGTGGGTGAGGTGGTAAGTGGGTGAAGTGGTAGGTGGGTGAGGTGGTAGGTGGGTGAGGTGGTAGGTGAGTGAGGTGGTAGGTGAGTGAGGTGGTAGGTGGGTGAGGTGGTAGGTGAGTGAGGTGGTAGGTGGGTAAGGTTGCAGATGGGTGAGGTGGCAGGTGGGTGAGGTTGCAGGTGGGTGAGGTGGTAGTTGGTTAAGCAGGCAGGTGGGAGAGGAGGCAGGTAGTGAGGTGGAAGGTGGGTGACTAGGCAGGTGGTGAGGTGGAAGATGGGTGAGGTAGTAGGTGGGTGAGATGGTAGGTGGGTGAGAAGGTAGGTGGGTGAGGTGGTATGTGGGTGAGGTGGTATGTGTTTGAGGAGGAAGCTGGGTGAGTTGTCAGGTGGGTGAGGTGGAGGTGGGTGAGGTGGTAGGTGAGCGAGGGTGCATGTCGGTGAGGTGGTAGGTGGGTGATGAGGGAGGTGGGTGAGGAGGGATGTGGGTGAGGTGGCAGATGGCTGAGCTGGTAGGTGGGTGAGGTGGTTGGTGGGTGAGGTTGCAGAGGGGTGAGGAGGTTGGTGGGTGAGGCGGTAAGTGGGTGTGAGTGAGGTGGCAGTTCGGTGAAGAGGCAGGTGGTTGAGGTGGCAGGTGAGTGAGGTGGTAGGTGGGTGAGGTGGTAGGTGGGTGAGGTGGTAGGTGGGTGAGGTTGCAGAGGGGTGAGGAGGTTGGTGGGTGACGCGGTAAGTGGGTGAAGTGGTAGGTGAGTGAGGTGGCAGTACGGTGAAGAGGCAGGTGGTTGAGGTGGCAGGTGAGTGAGGTGGCAGTTGAGTGAGGAGGTAGGACGGTGAGGTGGCAGGTGGCTGAGGTGGTAGGTGGGTGAGGTGGTAGGTGAGTGAGGTGGCAGGTGGGTGAGGTGGTAGGTGAGTGAGGTGGCAGGTGGGTGAGGTGGTGTTTGGGTGAGGCTGCAGATGGCTGAGGTGGTATGTGGGTGAGGTCATAGGTGGGTGAGAAGGTAGGTGGGTGAGCTTGTGGTGGGTGAGGTGGTAAGTGGGTGAGGTGGAAGGTGGGTGAGGTTGTAGGTGGGTGAGGTTGTAGGTGGGTGAGGTGGAAGATGGATGAGGTGGTAGGTGAGTGAGGAGGCAGCAGGCTGAGGAGGTAGGTGGGTGAGGTGGTAGGTGAGTGAGGTGGCAGTACGGTGAAGAGGCAGGTGGTTGAGGTGGCAGGTGAGTGAGGTGGCAGTTGAGTGAGGTGGTAGGTCGGTGAGGTGGCAGGTGGGTGAGGTGGTAGGTGGGTGAGGTGGTAGGTGAGTGAGGTGGCAGGTGGGTGAGGTGGTAGGTGGGTGAGGTGATAGGTCGGTGAGAAGGTAGGTGGGTGAGCTGGTAGGGGGGTGAGGTGGTAGGTGGGTGAGGTGGTCGGTGGGTGAGGTTGTAGGTGGGTGAGGTGGAAGATGGGTGAGGTGGTCGGTGAGTGAGGGGGCAGGTGGGTGAGGTGCCAGGTCAGTGAAGAGGCAGGTGTGTGAGGTTGTAGGTGGGTGGGGTGGAAGATGGGTGAGGTGGTAGGTGAGTGAGGAGGCAGGAGGCTGAAGTGGTAGGTGGGTGAGGTATTAGGTGGTTGAGGTGGAAGGTGGGTGAGGTGGTAGTTGGGTGAGGTGGTAGGTGGGTGAGGTGGTAGGTGGGTGAGGTGGACGGTGGGTGACTAGGTAGGTGGGTGAGGTGGCAGATGGGTGAGGTGGTAGGTGGGTGAGATGGTAGCTGTGTGAGGTGTTATGTGGGTGAGATGTTAGGTGGGTGAGGTGGTAGGTGGGTGAGGTGGTAGGTGGGTGAGGAGGCAGAACGGTGAGCTGGTAGGTGGGTGAGGTTGCAGATGGGTGAGGAGGTAGTTGGGTGAGGTGGTAGGTGGGTGAGGTGGCAGGTGGCTGAGGAGGCAGCTGAGTGAGGTGGTAGGTGGGTGAGTTTGTAAGTGGGTGAGGAGGTAGGTGGATGAGGTGGCAGGTGGCTGAGGTGGTAAGTGGGTGAGGTGGTAGATGGGTGAGTGGGTAGATGGGTGAGGAGGCAGGTGGGTGAGGTGGTAGGTGGGTGAGATGGTAAGTGGGTAAAGTGGTAGGTGGGTGAGGTGGACGGTGGGTGACTAGGTAGGTGGGTGAGGTGGCAGATGGGTGAGGTGGTAGGTGGGTGAGATGGTAGCTGTGTGAGGTGTTATGTGGGTGAGATGTTAGGTGGGTGAGGTGGTAGGTGGGTGAGGTGGTAGGTGGGTGAGGAGGCAGGTCGGTGAGCTGGTAGGTGGGTGAGGTTGCAGATGGGTGAGGAGGTAGTTGGGTGAGGTGGTAGGTGGGTGAGGTGGCAGGTGGCTGAGGAGGCAGCTGAGTGAGGTGGTAGGTGGGTGAGTTTGTAAGTGGGTGAGGAGGTAGGTGGGTGAGGTGGCAGGTGGCTGAGGTGGTAAGTGGGTGAGGTGGTAGATGGGTGAGGTGGTAGATGGGTGAGGAGGCAGGTGGGTGAGGTGGTAGGTGGGTGAGATGGTAAGTGGGTAAAGTGGTAGGTGGGTGAGGTGGACGGTGGGTGACTAGGTAGGTGGGTGAGGTGGCAGATGGGTGAGGTGGTAGGTGGGTGAGATGGTAGCTGTGTGAGGTGTTTATGTGGGTGAGATGTTAGGTGGGTGAGGTGGTAGGTGGGTGAGGTAGTAGGTGGGTGAGGAGGCAGATCAGTGAGCTGGTAGGTGGGTGAGGTTGCAGATGGGTGAGGAGGTAGTTGGGTGAGGTGGTAGGTGGGTGAGGTGACAGGTGGCTGAGGAGGCAGCTGAGTGAGGTGGTAGGTGGGTGAGGTTGTAAGTGGGTGAGGAGGTAGGTGGGTGAGGTGGGCAGGTGGCTGAGGTGGTAGGTGGGTGAGGTGGTAGATGGGTGAGGTGGTAGATGGGTGAGGTGGAAGGTGGGTGACTAGGCAGGTGGTTGAGGTGGCAGATTGGTGAGGTGGTAGGTGGATGAGCTGTTAGGTGGGTGAGGGATTAGTTGCGTGAGGTGTTAGGTGGGTGAGGAGGTAGGTGGGTGAGGGTGGTAGGTGTGTGAGGTTGCAGATGGTTGAGGAGGTAGGTGGGGTGATGTGGTAGGTGGCTGAGGTGGTAGGTGGGTGAGGTGATTGGTGGGTGTGAAGGTAGGTGGGTGAGCAGGGTAGGAGGGTGAGGTGGTAGGTGGGTGAGGTTGTAGGTGGTTGAGGTGGAAGATGGGTGAGGTGGTAGGTGAGTGAGGAGGCAGGTGGGTGAGGGTGGTAGGTGATAGGTGAGTGAGGAGGCAGGAGGCTGAGGTGGTAGGTGGGTGAGGTGGTAGGTGGGTGAGGTGGTAGGTGGGTGAGATGGTAGTTGGGTGAGGTGGTAGTTGGGTGAGGTGGTAGGTGGGGGGTGAGGGGCCAGGTCAGTTAAGAGGCAGCTGGGTGAGGTGGTAGGTGTTTGGGGTGCAAGATGGGTGAGGTGGTAGGTGAGTGAGGAGGCAGGTGGGTGAGGTGGTAGGTGGGTGAGATGGTAAGTGGGTGAAGTGGTAGGTGGGTGAGGTGGACGGTGGGTGACTAGGTAGGTGGGTGAGGTGGCAGATGGGTGAGGTGGTAGGTGGGTGAGATGGTAGCTGTGTGAGGTGTTATGTGGGTGAGATGTTAGGTGGGTGAGGTGGTAGGTGGGTGAGGTGGTAGTTGGGTGAGGAGGCAGATCAGTGAGCTGGTAGGTTGGGTGAGGTTGCAGATGGGTGAGGGCGGTAGTTGGGTGAGGTGGTAGGTGGGTGAGGTGACAGGTGGCTGAGGAGGCAGCTGAGTGAGGTGGTAGGTGGGTGAGGTTGTAAGTGGGTGAGGAGGTAGGTGGGTGAGGTGGCAGGTGGCTGAGGTGGTAGGTGGGTGAGGTGGTAGATGGGTGAGGTGGTAGATGGGTGAGGTGGAAGGTGGGTGACTAGGCAGGTGGTTGAGGTGGCAGATTGGTGAGGGTAGGTGGATGAGATATTAGGTGGGTGAGGGATTTAGTTGCGTGAGGTGTTAGGTGGGTGAGGCGGTAGGTGGGTGAGGTGGTAGGTGTGTGTGAGGTTGCAGATGGTAGAGGAGGTAGGTGGGTGATGTGGTAGGTGGCTGAGGTGGTAGGTGGGTGAGGTGATTGGTGGGTGTGAAGGTAGGTGGGTGAGCAGGTAGGAGAGTGAGGTGGTAGGTGGGTGAGGTTGTAGGTGGGTGAGGTGGAAGATGGGTGAGGTGGTAGGTGAGTGAGGAGGCAGGTGGGTGAGGTGGTAGGTGATAGGTGAGTGAGGAGGCAGGAGGCTGAGGTGGTAGGTGGGTGAGGTGGTAGGTGGGTGAGGTGGTAGGTGGGTGAGGTGGTAGTTGGGTGAGGTGGTAGTTGGGTGAGGTGGTCAGTTAAGAGGCAGCTGGGTGAGGTGTTAGGTGTTTGGGGTGCAAGATGCGTGAGGTGGGTAGGTGAGTGAGGAGGCAGGTGGGTGAGGTGGTAGGTGAGTGAGGAGGTAGGTGGGTGAGGTGGTAGGTGAGTGAGGTGGTAGGTGGGTGAGGTCGTAGGTGGGTGAGGGTGGTAGTTGGTTAAGGAGGCCGGTGGGAGAGGAGGCAGGTAGTGAGGTGGTAGGTGGGTGAGGAGGCAGGTGGGTGAGGTGGTAATTGGGTGAGGTGGAAGGTGGGTGACTAGGCAGGTGGCGAGGAGGCAGATGGGTGAGGTAGTAGGTGGGTGAGATGGTAGGTGGGTGAGATGGTAGGTGGGTGAGGTGGTATGAGGGTGAGGAGGAAGGTGGGTGAGGAGGTAGGTGGGTGAGGTGGTATATGGATGAGATGCTAGGTGGGTGAGGTAGTAGGTGGGTGAGGTGGTATGTGTTTGAGGAGGAAGCTGGGTGAGTTGTCAGGTGGGTGAGGTGGAGGTGGGTGAGGTGGTAGGTGGGCGAGGGTGCATGTCGGTGAGGTGGTAGGTGGGTGAGGTTGTAGGTGGGTGATGAGGGAGGTTTGTGAGGAGGGATGTGGGTGAGGTGGCAGATGGCTGAGCTGGTAGGTGGGTGAGGTGGTTGGTGGGTGAGGTTGCAGAGGGGTGAGGAGGTTGGTGGGTGAGGCGGTAAGTGGGTGAAGTAGTAGGTGAGTGAGGTGGCAGTTCGGTGAAGAGGCAGGTGGTTGAGGTGGCAGGTGAGTGAGGTGGCAGGTGAGTGAGGTGGTAGGTCGGTGAGGTGGCAGGTGGGTGAGGTGATAGGTGTCTGAGGAGGTAGTAAGTGAGGTGGCAGGTGGGTGAGGTGGTAGGTGGGTGAGGTGATAGGTGGGTAAGAAGGTAAGTGGGTGAGCTGGTAGGTGGGTGGGGTGGTAGGTGGGTGAGGTGGAAGGTGGGTGACTAGGCATGTGGGTGAGGTGGTAGGGGGGTGAGGTGGTAGGTGGGTGAGGTTGTAGGTGGGTGACTAGGCAGGTGGGTGAGGTGGTAGGTGGGTGAGGTGGTCGGTGTGTGAGGTTGTAGGTGGGTGAGGTGGAAGATGGGTGAGGGGGTAGGTGTGTGAGGAGGCAGGTGGGTGAGGTTCCAGGTCAGTGAAGAGTCAGGTGGGTGAGGTGGTAGGTGGGTGGGGTGGAAGATGGGTGAGGTGGTAAGTGAGTGAAGAGGCAGGAGGCTGAAGTGGTAGGTGGGTGAGGTGGTAGGTGGGTGAGGTGGTAGTTCAGTGAAGAGGCAGGTGGTTGAGGTGGCAGGTGAGTGAGGTTGCAGTTGAGTGAGGAGGTAGGACGGTGAGGTGGCAGGTGGCTGAGGTGGTAGGTGGGTGAGGTGGTAGGTGAGTGAGGTGGCAGGTGGGTGGGGTGGTGCGTGGGTGAGGTTGCAGATGGCTGAGGTGGTATGTGGGTGAGGTGATAGGTGGGTGAGAAGGTAGGTGGGTGAGCTTGTAGGTGGGTGAGGTGGTAGGTGGGTGAGGTGGAAGGTGGGTGAATAGGCAGGTGGGTGAGGTGGTAGGTGGGTGAGGTGGTTGGTGGGTGAGGTATTAATTGGGTGCAGTGGTAGCTGGGTGAGGTGGTAGGTGGGTGAGGTGGTAGGTGGGTGAGGTGGTAGTTGGGTGAAGTGGTAGTTGGGTGAGGTGGTAGGTGGGTGAGGTGGTAGGTGGATGAGGTGGTAGGTGGGTGAGGTGGCAGATGGGTGAAGTGGTAGGTGGGTGAGATGGTAGGTGGGTAAGGTGATATGTGGGTGAGAAGGTATGTGGGAGAGGTGGTAGGTGGGTGAGATGGTAGTTGGGTGAGGTGGTAGGTGGGTGAGATGGTAGGTGGGTGAGGTGGTAGGTGGGTGAGGAGGCAGCTGAGTGAGGTGGTAGGTGGGTGAGGTTGTAGGTGGGTGAGGAGGTAGGTGGGTGAGGTTGTAGGTGGGTGAGGAGGTACGTG
This sequence comes from Isurus oxyrinchus, assembly GCA_026770705.1. Taxonomy (NCBI): domain Eukaryota; kingdom Metazoa; phylum Chordata; class Chondrichthyes; order Lamniformes; family Lamnidae; genus Isurus; species Isurus oxyrinchus. Next base: position 170,453,496 of record JANJGN010000009.1, read on the forward strand.
GGTGAGGTGGCAGGTGGCTGAGGTGGTAGGTGGGTGAGGTGGTAGATTGGTGAGGTGGTAGGTGGGTGAGGTGGTAAGTGGGTGAAGTGGGAGGTGGGTGAGGTGGTAGGTGGGTGAGGTGGTAGGTGAGTGAGGTGGCAGGTGGGTGAGGTGGTAGGTGAGTGAGGTGGTAGGTGGGTAAGGTTGCAGATGGGTGAGGTGGCAGGTGGGTGAGGTTGCAGGTGGGTGAGGTGGTAGTTGGTTAAGCAGGCAGGTGGGTGAGGAGGCAGGTAGTGAGGTGGGAGGTGGGTGAGGAGGCAGGTGGGTGAGGTGGAAGATGGGTGAGGTAGTAGGTGGGTGAGATGGTAGGTGGGTGAGAAGGTAGGTGGGTGAGGTGGTATGTGGGTGAGGTGGTATGTGTTTGAGGAGGAAGCTGGGTGAGTTGTCAGGTGGGTGAGGTGGAAGTGGGTGAGGTGGTAGGTGGGCGAGGGTGCATGTCGGTGAGGTGGTAGGTGGGTGAGGTTGTAGGTGGGTGATGAGGGAGGTGGGTGAGGAGGGATGTGGGTGAGGTGGCAGATGGCTGAGCTGGTAGGTGGGTGAGGTGGTTGGTGGGTGAGGTTGCAGAGGGGTGAGGAGTTTGTGGTTGAGGTGGCAGGTGAGTGAGGTGGCAGGTGAGTGAGGTGGTAGGTCGGTGAGGTGGCAGGTGGCTGAGGTGGTAGGTGGGTGAGGTGGTAGGTGAGTGAGGTGGCAGGTGGGTGAGGTGGCAGGTGGGTGAGTGATAGGTGGGTGAGAAGGTAAGTGGGTGAGCTGGTAGGTGGGTGAGGTGGTAGGTGGGTGAGGTGGAAGGTGGGTGACTAGGCAGGTGGGTGAGGTGGTAGGTGGGTGAGGTGGTAGGTGGGTGAGGTTGTAGGTGGGTGACTAGGCAGGTGGGTGAGGTGGTAGGTGGGTGAGGTGGTAGGTGGGTGAGGTTGTAGGTGGGTGACTAGGCAGGTGGGTGAGGTGGTAGGTGGGTGAGGTTGTCGGTGTGTGAGGTTGTATGTGGGTGAGGTGGAAGATGGGTGAGTTGGTAGGTGAGTGAGGAGGCAGGTGGGTGAGGTACCAGGTCAGTGAAGAGGCAGGTGGGTGAGGTGGTACGTGGGTGGGGAGGAAGATGGGTGAGGTGGTAAGTGAGTGAAGAGGCAGGAGGCTGAAGTGGTAGGTGGATGAGGTGGTAGGTGGGTGAGGTGGTAGGTGGGTGGGGTGGACGGTGGGTGAGGTTGCAGAGGGGTGAGGAGGTTGGTGGGTGACGCGGTAAGTGGGTGAAGTGGTAGGTGAGTGAGGTGGTAGTTCGGTGAAGATCAGGTGGTTGAGGTGGCAGGTGAGTGAGGTGGCAGTTGAGTGAGGAGGTAGGACGGTGAGGTGGCAGGTGGCTGAGGTGGTAGGTGGGTGAGGTGGTAGGTGAGTGAGGTGGCAGGTGGGTGAGGTGGTGGTTGGGTGAGGCTGCAGATGGCTGAGGTTGTATGTGGGTGAGGTGATAGGTGGGTGAGAAGGTAGGTGGGTGAGCTTGTAGTGGGTGAGGTGGAGAGTGGGTGAATAAGCAGGTGGGTGAGGTGGTAGGTGGGTGAGGTGGTAGGTGGGTGAGGTTGTAGGTGGGTGAGGTGGAAGATGGATGAGGTGGTAGGTGAGTGAGGAGGCAGCAGGCTGAGGAGGTAGGTGGGTGAGGTGGTAGGTGAGTGAGGTGGCAGTACGGTGAAGAGGCAGGTGGTTGAGGTGGCAGGTGAGTGAGGTGGCAGGTGAGTGAGGTGGTAGGTCGGTGAGGTGGCAGGTGGCTGAGGTGGTAGGTGGGTGAGGTGGCAGTTGAGTGAGGTGGCAGGTGGGTGAGGTGGTGGTTGGGTGAGGCTGCAGATGGCTGAGGTGGTATGTGGGTGAGGTGATAGGTGGGTGAGAAGGTAGGTGGGTGAGCTTGTAGTGGGTGAGGTGGTAAGTGGGTGAGGTGGAAGGTGGGTGAATAAGCAGGTGGGTGAGATGGTAGGTGGGTGAGGTGGTAGGTGGGTGAGGTTGTAGGTGGGTGAGGTCGAAGATGGATGAGGTGGTAGGTGAGTGAGGAGGCAGCAGGCTGAGGAGGTAGGTGGGTGAGGTGGTAGGTGAGTGAGGTGGCAGTACGGTGAAGAGGCAGATGGTTGAGGTGGCAGGTGAGTGAGGTGGCAGGTGAGTGAGGTGGTAGGTCGGTGAGGTGGCAGGTGGGTGAGGTGGTAGGTGGGTGAGGTGGTAGGTGAGTGAGGTGGCAGGTGGGTGAGGTGGTAGGTGGGTGAGGTGATAGGTCGGTGAGAAGTTAGGTGGGTGAGCTGGTAGGTGGGTGAGGTGGTAGGTGGGTGAGGTGGTCGGTGGGTGAGGTTGTAGGTGGGTGAGGTGGAAGATGGGTGAGGTGGTCGGTGAGTGAGGAGGCAGGTGGGTGAGGTGCCAGGTCAGTTAAGAGGCAGGTGGGTGAGGTGGTAGGTGAGTGAGGAGGCAGGAGGCTGAAGTGGTAGGTGGGTGAGGTATTAGGTGGGTGAGGTGGTAGTTGGGTGAGGTGGTATTTGGGTGATGTGGTAGGTGGGTGAGGTATTAGGTGGTTGAGGTGGAAGGTGGGTGAGGTGGTAGTTGGGTGAGGTGGCAGGTGGGTGAGGTGGTAGGTGGGTGAGGTGGACGGTGGGTGACTAGGTAGGTGGGTGAGGTGGCAGATGGGTGAGGTGGTAGGTGGGTGAGATGGTAGCTGTGTGAGGTGTTATGTGGGTGAGATGTTAGGTGGGTGAGGTGGTAGGTGGGTGAGGTGGTAGGTGGGTGAGGAGGCAGGTCGGTGAGCTGGTAGGTGGGTGAGGTTGCAGATGGGTGAGGAGGTAGTTGGGTGAGGTGGTAGGTGGGTGAGGTGGCAGGTGGCTGAGGAGGCAGCTGAGTGAGGTGGTAGGTGGGTGAGGTTGTAAGTGGGTGAGGTGGTAGGTGGGTGAGGTGGCAGATGGCTGAGGTGGTAGATGGGTGAGGTGGTAGATGGGTGAGGTGGTAGATGGGTGAGGAGGCAGGTGGGTGAGGTGGTAGGTGGGTGAAATGGTAAGTGGGTGAAGTGGTAGGTGGGTGAGGTGGTAGGTGGGTGAGGTGGTAGGTGAGTGAGGTGGTAGGTGGGTGATGTGGTAGGTGGGTGAGGTTGCAGATGGGTGAAGTGGTAGGTGGGTGAGGTTGCAGGTGGGTGAGGTGGTAGTTGGTTAAGGAGGCAGGTGGGAGAGGAGGCAGGTAGTGAGATGGTAGGTGGGTGAGGAGGCAGGTGGGTGAGGTGGTAGGTGGGTGAGGTGGAAGGTGGGTGACTAGGCAGGTGGTGAGGAGGCAGATGGGTGAGGTGGTACGTGGATGAGATGATAGGTGGGTGAGGTGGTATGTGGGTGAGGAGGCAGGTGGGTGAGGAGGTAGGTGGGTGAGGTGGTAGGTGGGTGAGGTGGTATATGGATGAGATGCTAGGTGGGTGAGGAGGCAGGTGGGTGAGGTGGTCGGTGGGTGAGGAGGCAGTTGGGCGAGTTGTCAGGTGGGTGAGGTGGTAGGTAGGTGAGGAGGCAGGTCGGTGAGGTGGTAGGTAGGTGAGGTGCCAGGTCAGTGAAGAGGCAGGTGGGTGAGGTGGTAGGTGGATGGGGTGGAAGATGGGTGAGGTGGTAGGTGGGTGAGGTGGTAGTTGGGTGAGGTGGTAGTTGGGTGAGGTGGTAGGTGGGTGAGGTGTTATGTGGGTGAGATGGTAGGTGGGTGAGGTGGTAGGTGGTTGAGATGGTAGGTGGGTGAGGTGGTAGGTGGGTGAGATGGTCGGTGGGTGAGGTGTTAGGTGGGTGAGGTGGTAGGTGGGTGAGGAGGCAGTTCGGTGAGGTGGTAGGTGGGTGAGGTTGCAGATGGGTGAGGAGGTAGTTGGGTGAGGTGGTAGGTGGGTGAGATGGTAGGTGGGTGAGGAGGCGGGGGGCTGAGGTGGCAGGTGAGTGAGGTGGTAGGTGAGTGAGGTGGTAGGTGGTGAGGTGGTAGGTGAGTGAGGAGGCAGCTGAGTGAGGGGGTAGGTGGGTGAGGTTATAGGTGGGTAAGGAGCTAGGTGAGTGAGGTGGCAGGTGGCTGAGGTGTTAGGTGGGTGAGTTGGTATATGGGTGAGGAGCCAGGTGGGTGAGGTGGTAGGTGGGTGAGGTGGTAAGTGGGTGAAGTGGTAGTGAGTGAGGTGGTAGGTGGGTGAGGTGTTAGGTGGGTGAGGTGGTAGGTGGGTGAGTTGGTAGGTGAGTGAGGTGGTAGGTGGGTGAGGTGGTAGGTAGGTGAGGTTGCAGTTGCGTGAGGTGGTATGTGGGTGAGGTTGCAGGTGGGTGAGCTGGTAGTTGGTTAAGGAGGCAGGTGGGAGAGGAGGCAGGTGGGTGAGGTGGTAGGTGGGTGAGGTGGTATATGGATGAGATGCTAGGTGGGTGAGGAGGCAGTTGGGTGAGGTGCTCGGTGGGTGAGGAGGCAGTTGGGTGAGATGTCAGGTGGGTGAGGTGGTAGGTAGGTGAGGAGGCACGTCGGTGAGGTGGTAGGTGGGTGAGATGGTATGTGGTTGAGGAGGAAGCTGTGTGAGTTGTCAGGGGGGTGAGGTGGTAGGTGGGTGAATTGGTAGGTGGGCGAGGGGGCATGTGGGTGAGGTGGTAGGTGGGTGAGGAGGGAGGTGGGTGAGGAGGGATGTGGGTGAGGTGGCAGGTGGCTGAGCTGGTAGGTGGGTGAGGTGGTTGGTGGGTGAGGTTGCAGAGAGGTGAGGAGGTTGGTGGGTGAGGTGGCAGGTGAGTGAGGTGGCAGGTGAGTGAGGTGGTAGGTCGGTGAGGTGGCAGGTGCTGAGGTGGCAGGTGGGTGAGGTGGTAGGTGAGTGAGGTGGCAGGTGGGTGAGGTTGTAGGTGGGTGAGTTTGCAGATGGCTGAGGTGGTAGGTGGGTGAGGTGGTAGGTGGGTGAGAAGGTAGGTGGGTGAGGTGCTGGGGGGGTGAGGTGGAAGGTGGGTGACTAGGCAGGCGGGTGAGGTGGTAGGTGGGTGAGTTTGTAGGTGGGTGAGGTGGGAGGAGGGTGAGGTGGAAGGTGAGTGACTAGGCAGGTGGTTGAGGTGGCAGATTGGTGAGGTGGTAGTTGGATGAGATGTTAGGTGGGTGAGGGATTAGTTGCGTGAGGTGTTAGGTGGGTGAGGAGGCAGGTGGGTGAGGTGGTAGGTGTGTGAGGTTGCAGATGGGTGAGGAGGTAGGTGGGTGAGGTGGTAGGTGGTTGAGGTGGTAGGTGGGTGAGGTGATTGGTGGGAGTGAAGGTAGGTGGGTGAGCTGGTAGGTGGTTGAGGTGGTAGGATGGTGAGGTGATAGGTGGGTGAGAAGGTAGATGGGTGAGCAGGTAGGAGGGTGAGGTGGTAGGTGGGTGAGGTTGTAAGTGGGTGAGGTGGAAGATGGGTGAGGTGGTAGGTGAGTGAGGAGGCAGGTGGGTGAGGTGGTAGGTGATAGGTGAGTGAGGAGGCAGGAGGCTGAGGTGGTAGGTGGGTGAGGTGGTAGGTGGGTGAGGTGGTAGTTGGGTGAGGTGGTAGTTGGGTGAGTTGGTAGGTGGGTGAGGGGCCAGGTCAGTGAAGAGGAAGCTGGGTGAGGTGGTAGGTGTTTGGGGTGCAAGATGGGTGAGGTGGTTGGTGAGTGAGGAGGCAGGTGGGTGAGGTGGTAGGTGAGTGAGGAGGTAGGTGGGTGAGGTGGTAGGTGAGTGAGGTGGTAGGTGGGTGAGGTGGTAGGTGGGTGAGGTTGCAGATGTGTGAGGTGGTAGTTGGTTAAGGAGGCAGGTGGGAGAGGAGGCAGGTAGTGAGGTGGTGGGTGGGTGAGGAGGCAGGTGGGTGAGGTGGTAAGTGGGTGAGGTGGAAGGTGGGTGACTAGGCAGGTGGCGAGGAGGCAGATGGGTGAGGTAGTAGGTGGGTGAGATGGTAGTTGGGTGAGGTGGTAAGTGGGTGAGGTGGAAGGTGGGTGACTAGGCAGGTGGCGAGGAGGCAGATGGGTGAGGTAGTAGGTGGGTGAGATGGTAGGTGGGTGAGATGGTAGGTGGGTGTGGTGGTATGAGGGTGAGGAGGAAGGTGGGTGAGGAGGTAGGTGGGTGAGGTGGTATGCGTTTGAGGAGGAAGCTGGGTGAGTTGTCAGGTGGGTGAGGTGGAGGTGGGTGAGGTGGTAGGTGGGCGAGGGTGCATGTCGGTGAGGTGGTAGGTGGGTGAGGTTGTAGGTGGGTGATGAGGGAGGTTTGTGAGGAGGGATGTGGGTGAGGTGGCAGATGGCTGAGCTGGTAGGTGGGTGAGGTGGTTGATTGGTGAGGTTGCAGAGGTGTGAGGAGGTTGGTGGGTGAAGTGGTAGGTGAGTGAGGTGGCAGTTCGGTGAAGAGGCAGGTGGTTGAGGTGGCAGGTGAGTGAGGTGGCAGGTGAGTGAGGAGGTAGGTCGGTGAGGTGGCAGGTGGCTGAGGTGGTAGGTGGGCGAGGTGGTAGGTGAGTGAGGTGGCAGGTGGGTGAGGTGGTTGGTGATAGGTGAGTGAGGAGGCAGGAGGCTGAGGTGGTAGTTGGGTGAGGTGGTAGTTGGGTGAGTTGGTAGGTGGCTGAGGGGCCAGGTCAGTGAAGAGGCAGCTGGGTGAGGTGGTAGGTGTTCGGGGTGCAAGATGGGTGAGGTGGTAGGTGAGTGAGGAGGCAGGTGGGTGAGGTGGTAGGTGAGTGAGGTAGTAGGTGGGTGAGGTGGTAGGTGAGTGAGGTGGTAGGTGGGTGAGGTGGTAGGTGGGTGAGTTTGCAGATGTGTGAGGTGGTAGGTGGGTGAGGTTGCAGGTGGGTGAGGTGGTAGTTGGTTAAGGAGGCAGATGGGAGAGGAGGCAGGTAGTGAGGTGGTAGGTGTGTGAGGAGGCAGGTGGGTGAGGTGGTAAGTGGGTGAGGTGGAAGGTGGGTGACTAGGCAGGTGGCGAGGAGGCAGATGGGTGAGGTAGTAGGTGGGTGAGATGGTAGGTGGGTGAGATGGTAGGTGGGTGAGGTGGTATGAGGGTGAGGAGGAAGGTGGGTGAGGAGGTAGGTGGGTGAGGTGGTATATGGATGAGATGCTAGGTGGGTGAGGTAGTAGGTGGGTGAGGTGGTATGTGTTTGAGGAGGAAGCTGGGTGAGTTGTCAGGTGGGTGAGGTGGAGGTGGGTGAGGTGGTAGGTGAGTGAGGTGGCAGGTGGGTGAGGGTGTAGGTGGGTGAGTTTGCAGATGGCTGAGGTGGTAGGTGGGTGAGGTGGTAGGTGGGTGAGAAGGTAGGTGGGTGAGGTGCTGGGGGGGTGAGGTGGAAGGTGGGTGACTAGGCAGGTGGGTGAGGTGGTAGGTGGGTGAGTTTGTAGGTGGGTGAGGTGGGAGGAGGGTGAGGTGGAAGGTGAGTGACTAGGCAGGTGGTTGAGGTGGCAGGTTGGTGAGGTGGGAGTTGGATGAGATGTTAGGTGGGTGAGGGATTAGTTGCGTGAGGTGTTAGGTGGGTGAGGAGGCAGGTGGGTGAGGTGGTAGGTGTGTGAGGTTGCAGATGGGTGAGGAGGTAGGTGGGTGAGGTGGTAGGTGGTTGACGTGGTAGGTGGGTGAGGTGATTGGTGGGAGTGAAGGTAGGTGGGTGAGCTGGTAGGTGGTTGAGGTGGTAGGATGGTGAGGTGATAGGTGGGTGAGAAGGTAGATGGGTGAGCAGGTAGGAGGGTGAGGTGGTAGGTGGGTGAGGTTGTAAGTGGGTGAGGTGGAAGATGGGTGAGGTGGTAGGTGAGTGAGGAGGCAGGTGGGTGAGGTGGTAGGTGATAGGTGAGTGAGGAGACAGGAGGCTGAGGTGGTAGGTGGGTGAGGTGGTAGGTGGGTGAGGTGGTAGTTGGGTGAGGTGGTAGTTGGGTGAGTTGGTAGGTGGGTGAGGGGCCAGGTCAGTGAAGAGGCAGCTGGGTGAGGTGGTAGGTGTTTGGGGTGCAAGATGGGTGAGGTGGTAGGTGAGTGAGGAGGCAGGTGGGTGAGGTGGTAGGTGAGTGAGGTGGTAGGTGGGTGAGGTGGTAGGTGAGTGAGGTGGTAGGTGGGTGAGGTGGTAGGTGGGTGAGGTTGCAGATGTGTGAGGTGGTAGTTGGTTAAGGAGGCAGGTGGGAGAGGAGGCAGGTAGTGAGGTGGTAGGTGGGTGAGGAGGCAGGTGGGTGAGGTGGTAAGTGGGTGAGGTGGAAGGTGGGTGACTAGGCAGGTGGCGAGGAGGCAGATGGGTGAGGTAGTAGGTGGGTGAGATGGTAGTTGGGTGAGGTGGTAAGTGGGTGAGGTGGAAGGTGGGTGACTAGGCAGGTGGCGAGGAGGCAGATGGGTGAGGTAGTAGGTGGGTGAGATGGTAGGTGGGTGAGATGGTAGGTGGGTGTGGTGGTATGAGGGTGAGGAGGAAAGTGGGTGAGGAGGTAGGTGGGTGAGGTGGTATGCGTTTGAGGAGGAAGCTGGGTGAGTTGTCAGGTGGGTGAGGTGGGGGTGGGTGAGGTGGTAGGTGGGCGAGGGTGCTTGTCGGTGAGGTGGTAGGTGGGTGAGGTTGTAGGTGGGTGATGAGGGAGGTTTGTGAGGAGGGATGTGGGTGAGGTGGCAGATGGCTGAGCTGGTAGGTGGGTGAGGTGGTTGGTTGGTGAGGTTGCAGAGGTGTGAGGAGGTTGGTGGGTGAAGTGGTAGGTGAGTGAGGTGGCAGTTCGGTGAAGAGGCAGGTGGTTGAGGTGGCAGGTGAGTGAGGTGGCAGGTGAGTGAGGAGGTAGGTCGGTGAGGTGGCAGGTGGCTGAGGTGGTAGGTGGGCGAGGTGGTAGGTGAGTGAGGTGGCAGGTGGGTGAGGTGGTAGGTGATAGGTGAGTGAGGAGGCAGGAGGCTGAGGTGGTAGGTGGGTGAGGTGGTAGGTGGGTGAGGTGGTAGTTGGGTGAGGTGGTAGTTGGGTGAGTTGGTAGGTGGCTGAGGGGCCAGGTCAGTGAAGAGGCAGCTGGGTGAGGTGGTAGGTGTTCGGGGTGCAAGATGGGTGAGGTGGTAGGTGAGTGAGGAGGCAGGTGGGTGAGGTGGTAGGTGAGTGAGGTAGTAGGTGGGTGAGGTGGTAGGTGAGTGAGGTGGTAGGTGGGTGAGGTGGTAGGTGGGTGAGTTTGCAGATGTGTGAGGTGGTAGGTGGGTGAGGTTGCAGGTGGGTGAGGTGGTAGTTGGTTAAGGAGGCAGATGGGAGAGGAGGCAGGTAGTGAGGTGGTAGGTGTGTGAGGAGGCAGGTGGGTGAGGTGGTAAGTGGGTGAGGTGGAAGGTGGGTGACTAGGCAGGTGGCGAGGAGGCAGATGGGTGAGGTAGTAGGTGGGTGAGATGGTAGGTGGGTGAGATGGTAGGTGGGTGAGGTGGTATGAGGGTGAGGAGGAAGGTGGGTGAGGAGGTAGGTGGGTGAGGTGGTATATGGATGAGATGCTAGGTGGGTGAGGTAGTAGGTGGGTGAGGTGGTATGTGTTTGAGGAGGAAGCTGGGTGAGTTGTCAGGTGGGTGAGGTGGAGGTGGGTGAGGTGGTAGGTGAGTGAGGTGGCAGGTGGGTGAGGTTGTAGGTGGGTGAGTTTGCAGATGGCTGAGGTGGTAGGTGGGTGAGGTGGTAGGTGGGTGAGAAGGTAGGTGGGTGAGGTGCTGGGGGGGTGAGGTGGAAGGTGGGTGACTAGGCAGGTGGGTGAGGTGGTAGGTGGGTGAGTTTGTAGGTGGGTGAGGTGGGAGGAGGGTGAGGTGGAAGGTGAGTGACTAGGCAGGTGGTTGAGGTGGCAGATTGGTGAGGTGGGAGTTGGATGAGATGTTAGGTGGGTGAGGGATTAGTTGCGTGAGGTGTTAGGTGGGTGAGGAGGCAGGTGGGTGAGGTGGTAGGTGTGTGAGGTTGCAGATGGGTGAGGAGGTAGGTGGGTGAGGTGGTAGGTGGTTGACGTGGTAGGTGGGTGAGGTGATTGGTGGGAGTGAAGGTAGGTGGGTGAGCTGGTAGGTGGTTGAGGTGGTAGGATGGTGAGGTGATAGTTGGGTGAGAAGGTAGATGGGTGAGCAGGTAGGAGGGTGAGGTGGTAGGTAGGTGAGGTTGTAAGTGGGTGAGGTGGAAGATGGGTGAGGTGGTAGGTGAGTGAGGAGGCAGGTGGGTGAGGTGGTAGGTGATAGGTGAGTGAGGAGACAGGAGGCTGAGGTGGTAGGTGGGTGAGGTGGTAGGTGGGTGAGGTGGTAGTTGGGTGAGGTGGTAGTTGGGTGAGTTGGTAGGTGGGTGAGGGGCCAGGTCAGTGAAGAGGCAGCTGGGTGAGGTGGTAGGTGTTTGGGGTGCAAGATGGGTGAGGTGGTAGGTGAGTGAGGAGGCAGGTGGGTGAGGTGGTAGGTGAGTGAGGTGGTAGGTGGGTGAGGTGGTAGGTGAGTGAGGTGGTAGGTGGGTGAGGTGGTAGGTGGGTGAGGTTGCAGATGTGTGAGGTGGTAGTTGGTTAAGGAGGCAGGTGGGAGAGGAGGCAGGTAGTGAGGTGGTAGGTGGGTGAGGAGGCAGGTGGGTGAGGTGGTAAGTGGGTGAGGTGGAAGGTGGGTGACTAGGCAGGTGGCGAGGAGGCAGATGGGTGAGGTAGTAGGTGGGTGAGATGGTAGTTGGGTGAGGTGGTAAGTGGGTGAGGTGGAAGGTGGGTGACTAGGCAGGTGGCGAGGAGGCAGATGGGTGAGGTAGTAGGTGGGTGAGATGGTAGGTGGGTGAGATGGTAGGTAGGTGTGGTGGTATGAGGGTGAGGAGGAAAGTGGGTGAGGAGGTAGGTGGGTGAGGTGGTATGCGTTTGAGGAGGTAGCTGGGTGAGTTGTCAGGTGGGTGAGGTGGAGGTGGGTGAGGTGGTAGGTGGGCGAGGGTGCATGTCGGTGAGGTGGTAGGTGGGTGAGGTTGTAGGTGGGTGATGAGGGAGGTTTGTGAGGAGGGATGTGGGTGAGGTGGCAGATGGCTGAGCTGGTAGGTGGGTGAGGTGGTTGGTTGGTGAGGTTGCAGAGGTGTGAGGAGGTTGGTGGGTGAAGTGGTAGGTGAGTGAGGTGGCAGTTCGGTGAAGAGGCAGGTGGTTGAGGTGGCAGGTGAGTGAGGTGGCAGGTGAGTGAGGAGGTAGGTCGGTGAGGTGGCAGGTGGCTGAGGTGGTAGGTGGGCGAGGTGGTAGGTGAGTGAGGTGGCAGGTGGGTGAGGTGGTAGGTGATAGGTGAGTGAGGAGGCAGGAGGCTGAGGTGGTAGGTGGGTGAGGTGGTAGGTGGGTGAGGTGGTAGTTGGGTGAGGTGGTAGTTGGGTGAGTTGGTAGGTGGCTGAGGGGCCAGGTCAGTGAAGAGGCAGCTGGGTGAGGTGGTAGGTGTTTGGGGTGCAAGATGGGTGAGGTGGTAGGTGAGTGAGGAGGCAGGTGGGTGAGGTGGTAGGTGAGTGAGGTGGTAGGTGGGTGAGGTGGTAGGTGAGTGAGGTGGTAGGTGGGTGAGGTGGTAGGTGGGTGAGTTTGCAGATGTGTGAGGTGGTAGGTGGGTGAGGTTGCAGGTGGGTGAGGTGGTAGTTGGTTAAGGAGGCAGATGGGAGAGGAGGCAGGTAGTGAGGTGGTAGGTGTGTGAGGAGGCAGGTGGGTGAGGTGGTAATTGGGTGAGGTGGAAGGTGGGTGACTAGGCAGGTGGCGAGGAGGCAGATGGGTGAGGTAGTAGGTGGGTGAGATGGTAGGTGGGTGAGATGGTAGGTGGGTGAGGTGGTATGAGGGTGAGGAGGAAGGTGGGTGAGGAGGTAGGTGGGTGAGGTGGTATATGGATGAGATGCTAGGTGGGTGAGGTAGTAGGTGGGTGAGGTGGTATGTGTTTGAGGAGGAAGCTGGGTGAGTTGTCAGGTGGGTGAGGTGGAGGTGGGTGAGGTGGTAGGTGAGTGAGGTGGCAGGTGGGTGAGGTTGTAGGTGGGTGAGTTTGCAGATGGCTGAGGTGGTAGGTGGGTGAGGTGGTAGGTGGGTGAGAAGGTAGGTGGGTGAGGTGCTGGGGGGGTGAGGTGGAAGGTGGGTGACTAGGCAGGTGGGTGAGGTGGTAGGTGGGTGAGTTTGTAGGTGGGTGAGGTGGGAGGAGGGTGAGGTGGAAGGTGAGTGACTAGGCAGGTGGTTGAGGTGGCAGATTGGTGAGGTGGGAGTTGGATGAGATGTTAGGTGGGTGAGGGATTAGTTGCGTGAGGTGTTAGGTGGGTGAGGAGGCAGGTGGGTGAGGTGGTAGGTGTGTGAGGTTGCAGATGGGTGAGGAGGTAGGTGGGTGAGGTGGTAGGTGGTTGACGTGGTAGGTGGGTGAGGTGATTGGTGGGAGTGAAGGTAGGTGGGTGAGCTGGTAGGTGGTTGAGGTGGTAGGATGGTGAGGTGATAGGTGGGTGAGAAGGTAGATGGGTGAGCAGGTAGGAGGGTGAGGTGGTAGGTGGGTGAGGTTGTAAGTGGGTGAGGTGGAAGATGGGTGAGGTGGTAGGTGAGTGAGGAGGCAGGTGGGTGAGGTGGTAGGTGATAGGTGAGTGAGGAGACAGGAGGCTGAGGTGGTAGGTGGGTGAGGTGGTAGGTGGGTGAGGTGGTAGTTGGGTGAGGTGGTAGTTGGGTGAGTTGGTAGGTGGGTGAGGGGCCAGGTCAGTGAAGAGGCAGCTGGGTGAGGTGGTAGGTGTTTGGGGTGCAAGATGGGTGAGGTGGTAGGTGAGTGAGGAGGCAGGTGGGTGAGGTGGTAGGTGAGTGAGGTGGTAGGTGGGTGAGGTGGTAGGTGGGTAAGGTTGCAAATGGGTGAGGAGGTAGTTGGGTGAGGTGGTAGGTGGGTGATATGGTAGGTTGGTGAGGAGGCAGGGGGGGTGAGGTGGCAGGTGAGTGAGGTGGTAGATGGGTGAGGTGGTAGGTGTTGAGGTGGTAGGTGGGTGAGGAGGCAGCTGAGTGAGGGGGTAGGTGGGTGAGGTTGTAGGTGGGTAAGGAGGCAGCTGAGTGAGTTGGCAGGTGGCTGAGGTGTTAGGTGGGTGAGGTGGTAGATGGGTGAGGAGGCAGGTGGGTGAGGTGGTAGGTGGGTGAGGTGGTAAGTGGGTGAAGTGGTAGGTGGGTGAGGTGGTAGGTGAGTGAGGTGGTAGGTGGGTGAGGTGGTAGGTGGGTGAGGTTGCAGATGTGTGAGGTGGTAGTTGGTTAAGGAGGCAGGTGGGAGAGGAGGCAGGTAGTGAGGTGGTAGGTGGGTGAGGAGGCAGGTGGGTGAGGTGGTAAGTGGGTGAGGTGGAAGGTGGGTGACTAGGCAGGTGGCGAGGAGGCAGATGGGTGAGGTAGTAGGTGGGTGAGATGGTAGTTGGGTGAGGTGGTAGGTGGGTGATATGGTCGGTGGTTGAGGTGGTAGGTGGGTGAGGTGGTAGGTGGGTGAGGAGGCAGGTCGGTGAGGTGGTAGGTGGGTAAGGTTGCAAATGGGTGAGGAGGTAGTTGGGTGAGGTGGTAGGTGGGTGATATGGTAGGTGGGTGAGGAGGCAGGGGGGGTGAGGTGGCAGGTGAGTGAGGTGGTAGATGGGTGAGGTGGTAGGTGTTGAGGTGGTAGGTGGGTGAGGAGGCAGCTGAGTGAGGGGGTAGGTGGGTGAGGTTGTAGGTGGGTAAGGAGGCAGCTGAGTGAGTTGGCAGGTGGCTGAGGTGTTAGGTGGGTGAGGTGGTAGATGGGTGAGGAGGCAGGTGGGTGAGGTGGTAGGTGGGTGAGGTGGTAAGTGGGTGAAGTGGTAGGTGGGTGAGGTGGTAGGTGAGTGAGGTGGTAGGTGGGTGAGGTGGTAGGTGGGTGAGGTTGCAGATGTGTGAGGTGGTAGTTGGTTAAGGAGGCAGGTGGGAGAGGAGGCAGGTAGTGAGGTGGTAGGTGGGTGAGGAGGCAGGTGGGTGAGGTGGTAAGTGGGTGAGGTGGAAGGTGGGTGACTAGGCAGGTGGCGAGGAGGCAGATGGGTGAGGTAGTAGGTGGGTGAGATGGTAGTTGGGTGAGGTGGTAAGTGGGTGAGGTGGAAGGTGGGTGACTAGGCAGGTGGCGAGGAGGCAGATGGGTGAGGTAGTAGGTGGGTGAGATGGTAGGTGGGTGAGATGGTAGGTGGGTGTGGTGGTATGAGGGTGAGGAGGAAAGTGGGTGAGGAGGTAGGTGGGTGAGGTGGTATGCGTTTGAGGAGGAAGCTGGGTGAGTTGTCAGGTGGGTGAGGTGGAGGTGGGTGAGGTGGTAGGTGGGCGAGGGTGCATGTCGGTGAGGTGGTAGGTGGGTGAGGTTGTAGGTGGGTGATGAGGGAGGTTTGTGAGGAGGGATGTGGGTGAGGTGGCAGATGGCTGAGCTGGTAGGTGGGTGAGGTGGTTGGTTGGTGAGGTTGCAGAGGTGTGAGGAGGTTGGTGGGTGAAATGGTAGGTGAGTGAGGTGGCAGTTCGGTGAAGAGGCAGGTGGTTGAGGTGGCAGGTGAGTGAGGTGGCAGGTGAGTGAGGAGGTAGGTCGGTGAGGTGGCAGGTGGCTGAGGTGGTAGGTGGGCGAGGTGGTAGGTGAGTGAGGGTGGCAGGTGGGTGAGGTGGTAGGTGATAGGTGAGTGAGGAGGCAGGAGGCTGAGGTGGTAGGTGGGTGAGGTGGTAGGTGGGTGAGGTGGTAGTTGGGTGAGGTGGTAGTTGGGTGAGTTGGTAGGTGGCTGAGGGGCCAGGTCAGTGAAGAGGCAGCTGGGTGAGGTGGTAGGTGTTTGGGGTGCAAGATGGGTGAGGTGGTAGGTGAGTGAGGAGGCAGGTGGGTGAGGTGGTAGGTGAGTGAGGTGGTAGGTGGGTGAGGTGGTAGGTGAGTGAGGTGGTAGGTGGGTGAGGTGGTAGGTGGGTGAGTTTGCAGATGTGTGAGGTGGTAGGTGGGTGAGGTTGCAGGTGGGTGAGGTGGTAGTTGGTTAAGGAGGCAGATGGGAGAGGAGGCAGGTAGTGAGGTGGTAGGTGTGTGAGGAGGCAGGTGGGTGAGGTGGTAATTGGGTGAGGTGGAAGGTGGGTGACTAGGCAGGTGGCGAGGAGGCAGATGGGTGAGGTAGTAGGTGGGTGAGATGGTAGGTGGGTGAGATGGTAGGTGGGTGAGGTGGTATGAGGGTGAGGAGGAAGGTGGGTGAGGAGGTAGGTGGGTGAGGTGGTATATGGATGAGATGCTAGGTGGGTGAGGTAGTCGGTGGGTGAGGTGGTATGTGTTTGAGGAGGAAGCTGGGTGAGTTGTCAGGTGGGTGAGGTGGAGGTGGGTGAGGTGGTATATGGGCGAGGGTGCATGTCGGTGAGGTGGTAGGTGGGTGAGGTTGTAGGTGGGTGATGAGGGAGGTTTGTGAGGAGGGATGTGGGTGAGGTGGCAGATGGCTGAGCTGGTAGGTGGGTGAGGTGGTTGGTTGGTGAGGTTTCAGAGGTGTGAGGAGGTTGGTGGGTGAAGTGGTAGGTGAGTGAGGTGGCAGTTCGGTGAAGAGGCAGGTGGTTGAGGTGGCAGGTGAGTGAGGTGGCAGGTGAGTGAGGTGGTAGGTCGGTGAGGTGGCAGGAGGCTGAGGTGGTAGGTGGGCGAGGTGGTAGGTGAGTGAGGTGGCAGGTGGGTGAGGTGGTAGGTGGGTGAGGTTGTAGGTGGGTGAGGTGGAAGATGGGTGAGGTGGTAGGTGAGTGAGGTGGCAGGTGGGTGAGGTGGTAGGTGGGTGAGGTTGTAGGTGGGTGAGGTGGCAGGTGGGTGAGGTGGTAGGTGATAGGTGAGTGAGGAGGCAGGAGGCTGAGGTGGTAGGTGGGTGAGGTGGTAGGTGGGTGAGGTGGTAGTTGGGTGAGGTGGTAGTTGGGTGAGTTGGTAGGTGGCTGAGGGGCCAGGTCAGTGAAGAGGCAGCTGGGTGAGGTGGTAGGTGTTTGGGGTGCAAGATGGGTGAGGTGGTAGGTGAGTGAGGAGGCAGGTGGGTGAGGTGGTAGGTGAGTGAGGTGGTAGGTGGGTGAGGTGGTAGGTGAGTGAGGTGGTAGGTGGGTGAGGTGGTAGGTGGGTGAGTTTGCAGATGTGTGAGGTGGTCGGTGGGTGAGGTTGCAGGTGGGTGAGGTGGTAGTTGGTTAAGGAGGCAGGTGGGAGAGGAGGCAGGTAGTGAGGTGGTAGGTGGGTGAGGAGGCAGGTGGGTGAGGTGGTAAGTGGGTGAGGTGGAAGGTGGGTGACTAGGCAGGTGGTGAGGAGGCAGATGGGTGAGGTAGTAGGTGGGTGAGATGGTAGGTGGGTGTGGTGGTATGAGGGTGAGGAGGAAGGTGGGTGAGGAGGTAGGTGGGTGAGGTGGTATATGGATGAGATGCTAGGTGGGTGAGGTAGTAGGTGGGTGAGGTGGTATGTGTTTGAGGAGGAAGCTGGGTGAGTTGTCAGGTGGGTGAGGTGGAGGTGGGTGAGGAGGTAGGTGGGCGAGGGTGCATGTCGGTGAGGTGGTAGGTGGGTGAGGTTGTAGGTGGGTGATGAGGGAGGTTTGTGAGGAGGGATGTGGGTGAGGTGGCAGATGGCTGAGCTGGTAGGTGGGTGAGGTGGTTGGTTGGTGAGGTTGCAGAGGTGTGAGGAGGTTGGTGGGTGAAGTGGTAGGTGAGTGAGGTGGCAGTTCGGTGAAGAGGCAGGTGGTTGAGGTGGCAGGTGAGTGAGGTGGCAGGTGAGTGAGGTGGTAGGTCGGTGAGGTGGCAGGTGGCTTAGGTGGTAGGTGGGCGAGGTGGTAGGTGAGTGAAGTGGCAGGTGGGTGAGGTGGTTGGTGATAGGTGAGTGAGGAGGCAGGAGGCTGAGGTGGTAGGTGGGGTGAGGTGGTAGGTGGGTGAGGTGGTAGTTGGGTGAGGTGGTAGTTGGGTGAGTTGGTAGGTGGCTGAGGGGCCAGGTCAGTGAAGAGGCAGCTGGGTGAGGTGGTAGGTGTTTGGGGTGCAAGATGGGTGAGGTGGTAGGTGAGTGAGGAGGCAGGTGGGTGAGGTGGTTGGTGAGTGAGGTGGTAGGTGGGTGAGGTGGTAGGTGAGTGAGGTGGTAGGTGGGTGAGGTGGTAGGTGGGTGAGGTTGCAGATGTGTGAGGTGGTAGGTGGGTGAGGTTGCAGGTGGGTGAGGTGGTAGTTGGTTAAGGAGGCAGGTGGGAGAGGAGGCAGGTAGTGAGGTGGTAGGTGGGTGAGGAGGCAGTTGGGTGAGGTGGTAAGTGGGTGAGGTGGAAGGTGGGTGACTAGGCAGGTGGCGAGGAGGCAGATGGGTGAGGTAGTAGGTGGGTGAGATGGTAGTTGGGTGAGGTGGTAAGTGGGTGAGGTGGAAGGTGGGTGACTAGGCAGGTGGCGAGGAGGCAGATGGGTGAGGTAGTAGGTGGGTGAGATGGTAGGTGGGTGAGATGGTAGGTAGGTGTGGTGGTATGAGGGTGAGGAGGAAAGTGGGTGAGGAGGTAGGTGGGTGAGGTGGTATGCGTTTGAGGAGGAAGCTGGGTGAGTTGTCAGGTGGGTGAGGTGGAGGTGGGTGAGGTGGTAGGTGGGCGAGGGTGCATGTCGGTGAGGTGGTAGGTGGGTGAGGTTGTAGGTGGGTGATGAGGGAGGTTTGTGAGGAGGGATGTGGGTGAGGTGGCAGATGGCTGAGCTGGTAGGTGGGTGAGGTGGTTGGTTGGTGAGGATGCAGAGGTGTGAGGAGGTTGGTGGGTGAAGTGGTAGGTGAGTGAGGTGGCAGTTCGGTGAAGAGGCAGGTGGTTGAGGTGGCAGGTGAGTGAGGTGGCAGGTGAGTGAGGAGGTAGGTCGGTGAGGTGGCAGGTGGCTGAGGTGGTAGGTGGGCGAGGTGGTAGGTGAGTGAGGTGGCAGGTGGGTGAGGTGGTAGGTGATAGGTGAGTGAGGAGGCAGGAGGCTGAGGTGGTAGGTGGGTGAGGTGGTAGGTGGGTGAGGTGGTAGTTGGGTGAGGTGGTAGTTGGGTGAGTTGGTAGGTGGCTGAGGGGCCAGGTCAGTGAAGAGGCAGCTGGGTGAGGTGGTAGGTGTTTGGGGTGCAAGATGGGTGAGGTGGTAGGTGAGTGAGGAGGCAGGTGGGTGAGGTGGTAGGTGAGTGAGGTGGTAGGTGGGTGAGGTGGTAGGTGAGTGAGGTGGTAGGTGGGTGAGGTGGTAGGTGGGTGAGTTTGCAGATGTGTGAGGTGGTAGGTGGGTGAGGTTGCAGGTGGGTGAGGTGGTAGTTGGTTAAGGAGGCAGATGGGAGAGGAGGCTGGTAGTGAGGTGGTAGGTGTGTGAGGAGGCAGGTGGGTGAGGTGGTAATTGGGTGAGGTGGAAGGTGGGTGACTAGGCAGGTGGCGAGGAGGCAGATGGGTGAGGTAGTAGGTGGGTGAGATGGTAGGTGGGTGAGATGGTAGGTGGGTGAGGTGGTATGAGGGTGAGGAGGAAGGTGGGTGAGGAGGTAGGTGGGTGAGGTGGTATATGGATGAGATGCTAGGTGGGTGAGGTAGTAGGTGGGTGAGGTGGTATGTGTTTGAGGAGGAAGCTGGGTGAGTTGTCAGGTGGGTGAGGTGGAGGTGGGTGAGGTGGTATATGGGCGAGGGTGCATGTCGGTGAGGTGGTAGGTGGGTGAGGTTGTAGGTGGGTGATGAGGGAGGTTTGTGAGGAGGGATGTGGGTGAGGTGGCAGATGGCTGAGCTGGTAGGTGGGTGAGGTGGTTGGTTGGTGAGGTTTCAGAGGTGTGAGGAGGTTGGTGGGTGAAGTGGTAGGTGAGTGAGGTGGCAGTTCGGTGAAGAGGCAGGTGGTTGAGGTGGCAGGTGAGTGAGGTGGCAGGTGAGTGAGGTGGTAGGTCGGTGAGGTGGCAGGAGGCTGAGGTGGTAGGTGGGCGAGGTGGTAGGTGAGTGAGGTGGCAGGTGGGTGAGGTGGTAGGTGGGTGAGGTTGTAGGTGGGGGAGGTGGAAGATGGGTGAGGTGGTAGGTGAGTGAGGTGGCAGGTGGGTGAGGTGGTAGGTGGGTGAGGTTGTAAGTGGGTGAGGTGGCAGGTGGGTGAGGTGGAAGGTGATAGGTGAGTGAGGAGGCAGGAGGCTGAGGTGGTAGGTGGGTGAGGTGGTAGGTGGGTGAGGTGGTAGTTGGGTGAGGTGGTAGTTGGGTGAGTTGGTAGGTGGCTGAGGGGCCAGGTCAGTGAAGAGGCAGCTGGGTGAGGTGGTAGGTGTTTGGGGTGCAAGATGGGTGAGGTGGTAGGTGAGTGAGGAGGCAGGTGGGTGAGGTGGTAGGTGAGTGAGGTGGTAGGTGGGTGAGGTGGTAGGTGAGTGAGGTGGTAGGTGGGTGAGGTGGTAGGTGGGTGAGTTTGCAGATGTGTGAGGTGGTCGGTGGGTGAGGTTGCAGGTGGGTGAGGTGGTAGTTGGTTAAGGAGGCAGGTGGGAGAGGAGGCAGGTAGTGAGGTGGTAGGTGGGTGAGGAGGCAGGTGGGTGAGGTGGTAAGTGGGTGAGGTGGAAGGTGGGTGACTAGGCAGGTGGCGAGGAGGCAGATGGGTGAGGTAGTAGGTGGGTGAGATGGTAGGTGGGTGTGGTGGTATGAGGGTGAGGAGGAAGGTGGGTGAGGAGGTAGGTGGGTGAGGTGGTATATGGATGAGATGCTAGGTGGGTGAGGTAGTAGGTGGGTGAGGTGGTATGTGTTTGAGGAGGAAGCTGGGTGAGTTGTCAGGTGGGTGAGGTGGAGGTGGGTGAGGAGGTAGGTGGGCGAGGGTGCATGTCGGTGAGGTGGTAGGTGGGTGAGGTTGTAGGTGGGTGATGAGGGAGGTTTGTGAGGAGGGATGTGGGTGAGGTGGCAGATGGCTGAGCTGGTAGGTGGGTGAGGTGGTTGGTTGGTGAGGTTGCAGAGGTGTGAGGAGGTTGGTGGGTGAAGTGGTAGGTGAGTGAGGTGGCAGTTCGGTGAAGAGGCAGGTGGTTGAGGTGGCAGGTGAGTGAGGTGGCAGGTGAGTGAGGTGGTAGGTCGGTGAGGTGGCAGGTGGCTTAGGTGGTAGGTGGGCGAGGTGGTAGGTGAGTGAGGTGGCAGGTGGGTGAGGTGGTTGGTGATAGGTGAGTGAGGAGGCAGGAGGCTGAGGTGGTAGGTGGGTGAGGTGGTAGGTGGGTGAGGTGGTAGTTGGGTGAGGTGGTAGTTGGGTGAGTTGGTAGGTGGCTGAGGGGCCAGGTCAGTGAAGAGGCAGCTGGGTGAGGTGGTAGGTGTTTGGGGTGCAAGATGGGTGAGGTGGTAGGTGAGTGAGGAGGCAGGTGGGTGAGGTGGTTGGTGAGTGAGGTGGTAGGTGGGTGAGGTGGTAGGTGAGTGAGGTGGTAGGTGGGTGAGGTGGTAGGTGGGTGAGGTTGCAGATGTGTGAACTGGTAGATGGGTGAGGTTGCAGGTGGGTGAGGTGGTAGTTGGTTAAGGAGGCAGGTAGGAGAGGAGGCAGGTAGTGAGGTGGTAGGTGGGTGAGGAGGCAGGTGGGTGAGGTGGTAAGTGGGTGAGGTGGAAGGTGGGTGACTAGGCAGGTGGCGAGGAGGCAGATGGGTGAGGTAGTAGGTGGGTGAGATGGTAGGTGGGTGAGATGGTAGGTGGGTGAGGTGATATGAGGGTGAGGAGGAAGGTGGGTGAGGAGGTAGGTGGGTGAGGTGGTAGGTGGGTGAGATGGTAGGTGGGTGTGGTGGTATGAGGGTGAGGAGGAAGGTGGGTGAGGAGGTAGGTGGGTGAGGTGGTATATGGATGAGATGCTAGGTGGGTGAGGTAGTAGGTGGGTGAGGTGGTATGTGTTTGAGGAGGAAGCTGGGTGAGTTGTCAGGTGGGTGAGGTGGAGGTGGGTGAGTTGGTAGGTGGGCGAGGGTGCATGTCGGTGAGGTGGTAGGTGGGTGAGGTTGTAGGTGGGTGATGAGGGAGGTTTGTGAGGAGGGATGTGGGTGAGGTGGCAGATGGCTGAGCTGGTAGGTGGGTGAGGTGGTTGGTTGGTGAGGTTGCAGAGGTGTGAGGAGGTTGGTGGGTGAAGTGGTAGGTGAGTGAGGTGGCAGTTCGGTGAAGAGGCAGGTGGTTGAGGTGGCAGGTGAGTGAGGTGGCAGGTGAGTGAGGTGGTAGGTCGGTGAAGTGGCAGGTGGCTGAGGTGGTAGGTGGGCGAGGTGGTAGGTGAGTGAGGTGGCAGGTGGGTGAGGTGGTAGGTGGGTGAGGTGATAGGTGGGTAAGAAGGTAAGTGGGTGAGCTGGTAGGTGGGTGAGGTGGTAAGTGGGTGATGTGGAAGGTGGCTGACTAGGCAGGTGGGTGAGGTGGTAGGGGGTGAGGTGGTAGGTGGGTGAGGTTTTAGGTGGGTGACTAGGCAGGTGGGTGAGGTGGTATGTGGGTGAGGTGGTCGGTATGTGAGGTTGTAGGTGGGTGAGGTGGAAGATGGGTGAGGGGGTAGGTGAGTGAGGAGGCAGGTGGGTGAGGTACCAGGTCAGTGAAGAGTCAGGTGGGTGAGGTGGTAGGTGGGGTGGTGTGGAAGATGGGTGAGGTGGTAAGTGAGTGAGGAGGCAGGAGGCTGAAGTGGTAGGTGGGTGAGGTGGTAGGAGGGTGAGGTGGTAGGTGGGTGAGGTGGTAGGTGGGTGGGGTGGTGCGTGGGTGATGTTGCAGATGGCTGAGGTGGTATGTGGGTGAGGTGATAGGTGGGTGAGAAGGTAGGTGGGTGAGCTTGTAGGTGGGCGAGGTGGTAGGTGGGTGAGGTGGAAGGTGGGTGAATAGGCAGGTGGGTGAGGTGGTAGGTGGGTGAGGTGGTAGGTGGGTGAGGTGGTAAGTGGGTGAGGTGGTAGGTGAGTGAGGTGGTAGTTCGGTGAAGAGGCAGGTGGTTGAGGTGGCAGGTGAGTGAGGTTGCAGTTGAGTGAGGAGGTAGGACGGTGAGGTGGCAATGGCTGAGGTGGTAGGTGGATGAGGTGGTAGGTGAGTGAGGTGGCAGGTGGGTGAGGTGGTGCGTGGGTGAGGTTGCAGATGGCTGAGGTGGTATTTGGGTGAGGTGATAGGTGGGTGAGAAGGTAGGTGGGTGAGCTTGTAGGTGGGTGATGTGGTAGGTGGGTGAGGTGGAAGGTGGGTGAATAGGCAGGTGGGTGAGGTGGTAGGTGGGTGAGGAAGTAGGAGGGTGAGGTTGTAGGTGGGTGAGGTGGAAGATGGATGAGGTGGTAGGTGAGTGAGGAGGCAGGAGGCTGAGGACGTAGGTGGGTGAGGTGGCAGTTGGGTGAGGTGGTAGGTGGGTGAGGTGCCAGGTCAGTGAAGAGGCAGGTGGGTGATGTGGTAGGTGAGTGAGGAGACAGGAGGCTGAGGTGGTAGTTGGGTGAGGTGGTAGGTGGGTGAGGTGTTAGTTGGGTGAGGTGTTAGTTGGGTGAGGTGGTAGTTGGGTGAGGTGGTAGTTGGGTGAGGTGGTAGGTGGGTGAGGTGGAAGGTGGGTGAGGTGGTAGTTGGGTGAGGTGGTATGTGGGTGAGGTGGTATTTGGGTGAGGTGGTAGGTGGGTGAGGTGGTAGGTGGGTGAGGTGTTCTGTGGTTGAGATGGTAGGTGGGTGACGTGGTAGGTGGGTGAGATGGTAGGTGGGTGAGGTGGTAGGTGGGTGATATGGTCGGTGGTTGAGGTGGTAGGTGGGTGAGGTGGTAGGTGGGTGAGGAGGCAGGTCGGTGAGGTGGTAGGTGGGTAAGGTTGCAAATGGGTGAGGAGGTAGTTGGGTGAGGTGGTAGGTGGGTGATATGGTAGGTGGGTGAGGAGGCAGGGGGGGTGAGGTGGCAGGTGAGTGAGGTGGTAGATGGGTGAGGTGGTAGGTGTTGAGGTGGTAGGTGGGTGAGGAGGCAGCTGAGTGAGGGGGTAGGTGGGTGAGGTTGTAGGTGGGTAAGGAGGCAGCTGAGTGAGTTGGCAGGTGGCTGAGGTGTTAGGTGGGTGAGGTGGTAGATGGGTGAGGAGGCAGGTGGGTGAGGTGGTAGGTGGGTGAGGTGGTAAGTGGGTGAAGTGGTAGGTGGGTGAGGTGGTAGGTGAGTGAGGTGGTAGGTGGGTGAGGTGGTAGGTGGGTGAGGTTGCAGATGTGTGAGGTGGTAGTTGGTTAAGGAGGCAGGTGGGAGAGGAGGCAGGTAGTGAGGTGGTAGGTGGGTGAGGAGGCAGGTGGGTGAGGTGGTAAGTGGGTGAGGTGGAAGGTGGGTGACTAGGCAGGTGGCGAGGAGGCAGATGGGTGAGGTAGTAGGTGGGTGAGATGGTAGTTGGGTGAGGTGGTAAGTGGGTGAGGTGGAAGGTGGGTGACTAGGCAGGTGGCGAGGAGGCAGATGGGTGAGGTAGTAGGTGGGTGAGATGGTAGGTGGGTGAGATGGTAGGTGGGTGTGGTGGTATGAGGGTGAGGAGGAAAGTGGGTGAGGAGGTAGGTGGGTGAGGTGGTATGCGTTTGAGGAGGAAGCTGGGTGAGTTGTCAGGTGGGTGAGGTGGAGGTGGGTGAGGTGGTAGGTGGGCGAGGGTGCATGTCGGTGAGGTGGTAGGTGGGTGAGGTTGTAGGTGGGTGATGAGGGAGGTTTGTGAGGAGGGATGTGGGTGAGGTGGCAGATGGCTGAGCTGGTAGGTGGGTGAGGTGGTTGGTTGGTGAGGTTGCAGAGGTGTGAGGAGGTTGGTGGGTGAAGTGGTAGGTGAGTGAGGTGGCAGTTCGGTGAAGAGGCAGGTGGTTGAGGTGGCAGGTGAGTGAGGTGGCAGGTGAGTGAGGAGGTAGGTCGGTGAGGTGGCAGGTGGCTGAGGTGGTAGGTGGGCGAGGTGGTAGGTGAGTGAGGTGGCAGGTGGGTGAGGTGGTAGGTGATAGGTGAGTGAGGAGGCAGGAGGCTGAGGTGGTAGGTGGGTGAGGTGGTAGGTGGGTGAGGTGGTAGTTGGGTGAGGTGGTAGTTGGGTGAGTTGGTAGGTGGCTGAGGGGCCAGGTCAGTGAAGAGGCAGCTGGGTGAGGTGGTAGGTGTTTGGGGTGCAAGATGGGTGAGGTGGTAGGTGAGTGAGGAGGCAGGTGGGTGAGGTGGTAGGTGAGTGAGGTGGTAGGTGGGTGAGGTGGTAGGTGAGTGAGGTGGTAGGTGGGTGAGGTGGTAGGTGGGTGAGTTTGCAGATGTGTGAGGTGGTAGGTGGGTGAGGTTGCAGGTGGGTGAGGTGGTAGTTGGTTAAGGAGGCAGATGGGAGAGGAGGCAGGTAGTGAGGTGGTAGGTGTGTGAGGAGGCAGGTGGGTGAGGTGGTAATTGGGTGAGGTGGAAGGTGGGTGACTAGGCAGGTGGCGAGGAGGCAGATGGGTGAGGTAGTAGGTGGGTGAGATGGTAGGTGGGTGAGATGGTAGGTGGGTGAGGTGGTATGAGGGTGAGGAGGAAGGTGGGTGAGGAGGTAGGTGGGTGAGGTGGTATATGGATGAGATGCTAGGTGGGTGAGGTAGTCGGTGGGTGAGGTGGTATGTGTTTGAGGAGGAAGCTGGGTGAGTTGTCAGGTGGGTGAGGTGGAGGTGGGTGAGGTGGTATATGGGCGAGGGTGCATGTCGGTGAGGTGGTAGGTGGGTGAGGTTGTAGGTGGGTGATGAGGGAGGTTTGTGAGGAGGGATGTGGGTGAGGTGGCAGATGGCTGAGCTGGTAGGTGGGTGAGGTGGTTGGTTGGTGAGGTTTCAGAGGTGTGAGGAGGTTGGTGGGTGAAGTGGTAGGTGAGTGAGGTGGCAGTTCGGTGAAGAGGCAGGTGGTTGAGGTGGCAGGTGAGTGAGGTGGCAGGTGAGTGAGGTGGTAGGTCGGTGAGGTGGCAGGAGGCTGAGGTGGTAGGTGGGCGAGGTGGTAGGTGAGTGAGGTGGCAGGTGGGTGAGGTGGTAGGTGGGTGAGGTTGTAGGTGGGTGAGGTGGAAGATGGGTGAGGTGGTAGGTGAGTGAGGTGGCAGGTGGGTGAGGTGGTAGGTGGGTGAGGTTGTAGGTGGGTGAGGTGGCAGGTGGGTGAGGTGGTAGGTGATAGGTGAGTGAGGAGGCAGGAGGCTGAGGTGGTAGGTGGGTGAGGTGGTAGGTGGGTGAGGTGGTAGTTGGGTGAGGTGGTAGTTGGGTGAGTTGGTAGGTGGCTGAGGGGCCAGGTCAGTGAAGAGGCAGCTGGGTGAGGTGGTAGGTGTTTGGGGTGCAAGATGGGTGAGGTGGTAGGTGAGTGAGGAGGCAGGTGGGTGAGGTGGTAGGTGAGTGAGGTGGTAGGTGGGTGAGGTGGTAGGTGAGTGAGGTGGTAGGTGGGTGAGGTGGTAGGTGGGTGAGTTTGCAGATGTGTGAGGTGGTCGGTGGGTGAGGTTGCAGGTGGGTGAGGTGGTAGTTGGTTAAGGAGGCAGGTGGGAGAGGAGGCAGGTAGTGAGGTGGTAGGTGGGTGAGGAGGCAGGTGGGTGAGGTGGTAAGTGGGTGAGGTGGAAGGTGGGTGACTAGGCAGGTGGCGAGGAGGCAGATGGGTGAGGTAGTAGGTGGGTGAGATGGTAGGTGGGTGTGGTGGTATGAGGGTGAGGAGGAAGGTGGGTGAGGAGGTAGGTGGGTGAGGTGGTATATGGATGAGATGCTAGGTGGGTGAGGTAGTAGGTGGGTGAGGTGGTATGTGTTTGAGGAGGAAGCTGGGTGAGTTGTCAGGTGGGTGAGGTGGAGGTGGGTGAGGAGGTAGGTGGGCGAGGGTGCATGTCGGTGAGGTGGTAGGTGGGTGAGGTTGTAGGTGGGTGATGAGGGAGGTTTGTGAGGAGGGATGTGGGTGAGGTGGCAGATGGCTGAGCTGGTAGGTGGGTGAGGTGGTTGGTTGGTGAGGTTGCAGAGGTGTGAGGAGGTTGGTGGGTGAAGTGGTAGGTGAGTGAGGTGGCAGTTCGGTGAAGAGGCAGGTGGTTGAGGTGGCAGGTGAGTGAGGTGGCAGGTGAGTGAGGTGGTAGGTCGGTGAGGTGGCAGGTGGCTTAGGTGGTAGGTGGGCAAGGTGGTAGGTGAGTGAGGTGGCAGGTGGGTGAGGTGGTTGGTGATAGGTGAGTGAGGAGGCAGGAGGCTGAGGTGGTAGGTGGGTGAGGTGGTAGGTGGGTGAGGTGGTAGTTGGGTGAGGTGGTAGTTGGGTGAGTTGGTAGGTGGCTGAGGGGCCAGGTCAGTGAAGAGGCAGCTGGGTGAGGTGGTAGGTGTTTGGGGTGCAAGATGGGTGAGGTGGTAGGTGAGTGAGGAGGCAGGTGGGTGAGGTGGTTGGTGAGTGAGGTGGTAGGTGGGTGAGGTGGTAGGTGAGTGAGGTGGTAGGTGGGTGAGGTGGTAGGTGGGTGAGGTTGCAGATGTGTGAGGTGGTAGGTGGGTGAGGTTGCAGGTGGGTGAGGTGGTAGTTGGTTAAGGAGGCAGGTGGGAGAGGAGGCAGGTAGTGAGGTGGTAGGTGGGTGAGGAGGCAGGTGGGTGAGGTGGTAAGTGGGTGAGGTGGAAGGTGGGTGACTAGGCAGGTGGCGAGGAGGCAGATGGGTGAGGTAGTAGGTGGGTGAGATGGTAGGTGGGTGAGATGGTAGGTGGGTGAGGTGATATGAGGGTGAGGAGGAAGGTGGGTGAGGAGGTAGGTGGGTGAGGTGGTATATGGATGAGATGCTAGATGGGTGAGGTAGTAGGTGGGTGAGGTGGTATGTGTTTGAGGAGGAAGCTGGGTGAGTTGTCAGGTGGGTGAGGTGGAGGTGGGTGAGTTGGTAGGTGGGCGAGGGTGCATGTCGGTGAGGTGGTAGGTGGGTGAGGTTGTAGGTGGGTGATGAGGGAGGTTTGTGAGGAGGGATGTGGGTGAGGTGGCAGATGGCTGAGCTGGTAGGTGGGTGAGGTGGTTGGTTGGTGAGGTTGCAGAGGTGTGAGGAGGTTGGTGGGTGAAGTGGTAGGTGAGTGAGATGGCAGTTCGGTGAAGAGGCAGGTGGTTGAGGTGGCAGGTGAGTGAGGTGGCAGGTGAGTGAGGTGGTAGGTCGGTGAAGTGGCAGGTGGCTGAGGTGGTAGGTGGGCGAGGTGGTAGGTGAGTGAGGTGGCAGGTGGGTGAGGTGGTAGGTGGGTGAGGTGATAGGTGGGTAAGAAGGTAAGTGGGTGAGCTGGTAGGTGGGTGAGGTGGTAAGTGGGTGATGTGGAAGGTGGCTGACTAGGCAGGTGGGTGAGGTGGTAGGGGGTGAGGTGGTAGGTGGGTGAGGTTTTAGGTGGGTGACTAGGCAGGTGGGTGAGGTGGTATGTGGGTGAGGTGGTCGGTATGTGAGGTTGTAGGTGGGTGAGGTGGAAGATGGGTGAGGGGGTAGGTGAGTGAGGAGGCAGGTGGGTGAGGTACCAGGTCAGTGAAGAGTCAGGTGGGTGAGGTGGTAGGTGGGTGGTGTGGAAGATGGGTGAGGTGGTAAGTGAGTGAGGAGGCAGGAGGCTGAAGTGGTAGGTGGGTGAGGTGGTAGGAGGGTGAGGTGGTAGGTGGGTGAGGTGGTAGGTGGGTGGGGTGGTGCGTGGGTGATGTTGCAGATGGCTGAGGTGGTATGTGGGTGAGGTGATAGGTGGGTGAGAAGGTAGGTGGGTGAGCTTGTAGGTGGGCGAGGTGGTAGGTGGGTGAGGTGGAAGGTGGGTGAATAGGCAGGTGGGTGAGGTGGTAGGTGGGTGAGGTGGTAGGTGGGTGAGGTGGTAAGTGGGTGAGGTGGTAGGTGAGTGAGGTGGTAGTTCGGTGAAGAGGCAGGTGGTTGAGGTGGCAGGTGAGTGAGGTTGCAGTTGAGTGAGGAGGTAGGACGGTGAGGTGGCAATGGCTGAGGTGGTAGGTGGATGAGGTGGTAGGTGAGTGAGGTGGCAGGTGGGTGAGGTGGTGCGTGGGTGAGGTTGCAGATGGCTGAGGTGGTATTTGGGTGAGGTGATAGGTGGGTGAGAAGGTAGGTGGGTGAGCTTGTAGGTGGGTGATGTGGTAGGTGGGTGAGGTGGAAGGTGGGTGAATAGGCAGGTGGGTGAGGTGGTAGGTGGGTGAGGAAGTAGGAGGGTGAGGTTGTAGGTGGGTGAGGTGGAAGATGGATGAGGTGGTAGGTGAGTGAGGAGGCAGGAGGCTGAGGACGTAGGTGGGTGAGGTGGCAGTTGGGTGAGGTGGTAGGTGGGTGAGGTGCCAGGTCAGTGAAGAGGCAGGTGGGTGATGTGGTAGGTGAGTGAGGAGGCAGGAGGCTGAGGTGGTAGTTGGGTGAGGTGGTAGGTGGGTGAGGTGTTAGTTGGGTGAGGTGGTAGTTGGGTGAGGTGGTAGTTGGGTGAGGTGGTAGGTGGGTGAGGTGGAAGGTGGGTGAGGTGGTAGTTGGGTGAGGTGGTATGTGGGTGAGGTGGTATTTGGGTGAGGTGGTAGGTGGGTGAGGTGGTAGGTGGGTGAGGTGTTCTGTGGTTGAGATGGTAGGTGGGTGACGTGGTAGGTGGGTGAGATGGTAGGTGGGTGAGGTGGTAGGTGGGTGATATGGTCGGTGGTTGAGGTGGTAGGTGGGTGAGGTGGTAGGTGGGTGAGGAGGCAGGTCGGTGAGGTGGTAGGTGGGTAAGGTTGCAAATGGGTGAGGAGGTAGTTGGGTGAGGTGGTAGGTGGGTGATATGGTAGGTGGGTGAGGAGGCAGGGGGGGTGAGGTGGCAGGTGAGTGAGGTGGTAGATTGGTGAGGTGGTAGGTGTTGAGGTGGTAGGTGGGTGAGGAGGCAGCTGAGTGAGGGGGTAGGTGGGTGAGGTTGTAGGTGGGTAAGGAGGCAGCTGAGTGAGTTGGCAGGTGGCTGAGGTGTTAGGTGGGTGAGGTGGTAGATGGGTGAGGAGGCAGGTGGGTGAGGTGGTAGGTGGGTGAGGTGGTAAGTGGGTGAAGTGGTAGGTGGGTGAGGTGGTAGGTGAGTGAGGTGGTAGGTGGGTGAGGTGGTAGGTGGGTGAGGTTGCAGATGTGTGAGGTGGTAGTTGGTTAAGGAGGCAGGTGGGAGAGGAGGCAGGTAGTGAGGTGGTAGGTGGGTGAGGAGGCAGGTGGGTGAGATGGTAAGTGGGTGAGGTGGAAGGTGGGTGACTAGGCAGGTGGCGAGGAGGCAGATGGGTGAGGTAGTAGGTGGGTGAGATGGTAGTTGGGTGAGGTGGTAAGTGGGTGAGGTGGAAGGTGGGTGACTAGGCAGGTGGCGAGGAGGCAGATGGGTGAGGTAGTAGGTGGGTGAGATGGTAGGTGGGTGAGATGGTAGGTGGGTGTGGTGGTATGAGGGTGAGGAGGAAAGTGGGTGAGGAGGTAGGTGGGTGAGGTGGTATGCGTTTGAGGAGGAAGCTGGGTGAGTTGTCAGGTGGGTGAGGTGGAGGTGGGTGAGGTGGTAGGTGGGCGAGGGTGCATGTCGGTGAGGTGGTAGGTGGGTGAGGTTGTAGGTGGGTGATGAGGGAGGTTTGTGAGGAGGGATGTGGGTGAGGTGGCAGATGGCTGAGCTGGTAGGTGGGTGAGGTGGTTGGTTGGTGAGGTTGCAGAGGTGTGAGGAGGTTGGTGGGTGAAGTGGTAGGTGAGTGAGGTGGCAGTTCGGTGAAGAGGCAGGTGGTTGAGGTGGCAGGTGAGTGAGGTGGCAGGTGAGTGAGGAGGTAGGTCGGTGAGGTGGCAGGTGGCTGAGGTGGTAGGTGGGCGAGGTGGTAGGTGAGTGAGGTGGCAGGTGGGTGAGGTGGTAGGTGATAGGTGAGTGAGGAGGCAGGAGGCTGAGGTGGTAGGTGGGTGAGGTGGTAGGTGGGTGAGGTGGTAGTTGGGTGAGGTGGTAGTTGGGTGAGTTGGTAGGTGGCTGAGGGGCCAGGTCAGTGAAGAGGCAGCTGGGTGAGGTGGTAGGTGTTTGGGGTGCAAGATGGGTGAGGTGGTAGGTGAGTGAGGAGGCAGGTGGGTGAGGTGGTAGGTGAGTGAGGTGGTAGGTGGGTGAGGTGGTAGGTGAGTGAGGTGGTAGGTGGGTGAGGTGGTAGGTGGGTGAGTTTGCAGATGTGTGAGGTGGTAGGTGGGTGAGGTTGCAGGTGGGTGAGGTGGTAGTTGGTTAAGGAGGCAGATGGGAGAGGAGGCAGGTAGTGAAGTGGTAGGTGTGTGAGGAGGCAGGTGGGTGAGGTGGTAATTGGGTGAGGTGGAAGGTGGGTGACTAGGCAGGTGGCGAGGAGGCAGATGGGTGAGGTAGTAGGTGGGTGAGATGGTAGGTGGGTGAGATGGTAGGTGGGTGAGGTGGTATGAGGGTGAGGAGGAAGGTGGGTGAGGAGGTAGGTGGGTGAGGTGGTATATGGATGAGATGCTAGGTGGGTGAGGTAGTCGGTGGGTGAGGTGGTATGTGTTTGAGGAGGAAGCTGGGTGAGTTGTCAGGTGGGTGAGGTGGAGGTGGGTGAGGTGGTATATGGGCGAGGGTGCATGTCGGTGAGGTGGTAGGTGGGTGAGGTTGTAGGTGGGTGATGAGGGAGGTTTGTGAGGAGGGATGTGGGTGAGGTGGCAGATGGCTGAGCTGGTAGGTGGGTGAGGTGGTTGGTTGGTGAGGTTTCAGAGGTGTGAGGAGGTTGGTGGGTGAAGTGGTAGGTGAGTGAGGTGGCAGTTCGGTGAAGAGGCAGGTGGTTGAGGTGGCAGGTGAGTGAGGTGGCAGGTGAGTGAGGTGGTAGGTCGGTGAGGTGGCAGGAGGCTGAGGTGGTAGGTGGGCGAGGTGGTAGGTGAGTGAGGTGGCAGGTGGGTGAGGTGGTAGGTGGGTGAGGTTGTAGGTGGGTGAGGTGGAAGATGGGTGAGGTGGTAGGTGAGTGAGGTGGCAGGTGGGTGAGGTGGTAGGTGGGTGAGGTTGTAGGTGGGTGAGGTGGCAGGTGGGTGAGGTGGTAGGTGATAGGTGAGTGAGGAGGCAGGAGGCTGAGGTGGTAGGTGGGTGAGGTGGTAGGTGGGTGAGGTGGTAGTTGGGTGAGGTGGTAGTTGGGTGAGTTGGTAGGTGGCTGAGGGGCCAGGTCAGTGAAGAGGCAGCTGGGTGAGGTGGTAGGTGTTTGGGGTGCAAGATGGGTGAGGTGGTAGGTGAGTGAGGAGGCAGGTGGGTGAGGTGGTAGGTGAGTGAGGTGGTAGGTGGGTGAGGTGGTAGGTGAGTGAGGTGGTAGGTGGGTGAGGTGGTAGGTGGGTGAGTTTGCAGATGTGTGAGGTGGTCGGTGGGTGAGGTTGCAGGTGGGTGAGGTGGTAGTTGGTTAAGGAGGCAGGTGGGAGAGGAGGCAGGTAGTGAGGTGGTAGGTGGGTGAGGAGGCAGGTGGGTGAGGTGGTAAGTGGGTGAGGTGGAAGGTGGGTGACTAGGCAGGTGGCGAGGAGGCAGATGGGTGAGGTAGTAGGTGGGTGAGATGGTAGGTGGGTGTGGTGGTATGAGGGTGAGGAGGAAGGTGGGTGAGGAGGTAGGTGGGTGAGGTGGTATATGGATGAGATGCTAGGTGGGTGAGGTAGTAGGTGGGTGAGGTGGTATGTGTTTGAGGAGGAAGCTGGGTGAGTTGTCAGGTGGGTGAGGTGGAGGTGGGTGAGGAGGTAGGTGGGCGAGGGTGCATGTCGGTGAGGTGGTAGGTGGGTGAGGTTGTAGGTGGGTGATGAGGGAGGTTTGTGAGGAGGGATGTGGGTGAGGTGGCAGATGGCTGAGCTGGTAGGTGGGTGAGGTGGTTGGTTGGTGAGGTTGCAGAGGTGTGAGGAGGTTGGTGGGTGAAGTGGTAGGTGAGTGAGGTGGCAGTTCGGTGAAGAGGCAGGTGGTTGAGGTGGCAGGTGAGTGAGGTGGCAGGTGAGTGAGGTGGTAGGTCGGTGAGGTGGCAGGTGGCTTAGGTGGTAGGTGGGCAAGGTGGTAGGTGAGTGAGGTGGCAGGTGGGTGAGGTGGTTGGTGATAGGTGAGTGAGGAGGCAGGAGGCTGAGGTGGTAGGTGGGTGAGGTGGTAGGTGGGTGAGGTGGTAGTTGGGTGAGGTGGTAGTTGGGTGAGTTGGTAGGTGGCTGAGGGGCCAGGTCAGTGAAGAGGCAGCTGGGTGAGGTGGTAGGTGTTTGGGGTGCAAGATGGGTGAGGTGGTAGGTGAGTGAGGAGGCAGGTGGGTGAGGTGGTTGGTGAGTGAGGTGGTAGGTGGGTGAGGTGGTAGGTGAGTGAGGTGGTAGGTGGGTGAGGTGGTAGGTGGGTGAGGTTGCAGATGTGTGAGGTGGTAGGTGGGTGAGGTTGCAGGTGGGTGAGGTGGTAGTTGGTTAAGGAGGCAGGTGGGAGAGGAGGCAGGTAGTGAGGTGGTAGGTGGGTGAGGAGGCAGGTGGGTGAGGTGGTAAGTGGGTGAGGTGGAAGGTGGGTGACTAGGCAGGTGGCGAGGAGGCAGATGGGTGAGGTAGTAGGTGGGTGAGATGGTAGGTGGGTGAGATGGTAGGTGGGTGAGGTGATATGAGGGTGAGGAGGAAGGTGGGTGAGGAGGTAGGTGGGTGAGGTGGTATATGGATGAGATGCTAGATGGGTGAGGTAGTAGGTGGGTGAGGTGGTATGTGTTTGAGGAGGAAGCTGGGTGAGTTGTCAGGTGGGTGAGGTGGAGGTGGGTGAGTTGGTAGGTGGGCGAGGGTGCATGTCGGTGAGGTGGTAGGTGGGTGAGGTTGTAGGTGGGTGATGAGGGAGGTTTGTGAGGAGGGATGTGGGTGAGGTGGCAGATGGCTGAGCTGGTAGGTGGGTGAGGTGGTTGGTTGGTGAGGTTGCAGAGGTGTGAGGAGGTTGGTGGGTGAAGTGGTAGGTGAGTGAGATGGCAGTTCGGTGAAGAGGCAGGTGGTTGAGGTGGCAGGTGAGTGAGGTGGCAGGTGAGTGAGGTGGTAGGTCGGTGAAGTGGCAGGTGGCTGAGGTGGTAGGTGGGCGAGGTGGTAGGTGAGTGAGGTGGCAGGTGGGTGAGGTGGTAGGTGGGTGAGGTGATAGGTGGGTAAGAAGGTAAGTGGGTGAGCTGGTAGGTGGGTGAGGTGGTAAGTGGGTGATGTGGAAGGTGGCTGACTAGGCAGGTGGGTGAGGTGGTAGGGGGTGAGGTGGTAGGTGGGTGAGGTTTTAGGTGGGTGACTAGGCAGGTGGGTGAGGTGGTATGTGGGTGAGGTGGTCGGTATGTGAGGTTGTAGGTGGGTGAGGTGGAAGATGGGTGAGGGGGTAGGTGAGTGAGGAGGCAGGTGGGTGAGGTACCAGGTCAGTGAAGAGTCAGGTGGGTGAGGTGGTAGGTGGGTGGTGTGGAAGATGGGTGAGGTGGTAAGTGAGTGAGGAGGCAGGAGGCTGAAGTGGTAGGTGGGTGAGGTGGTAGGAGGGTGAGGTGGTAGGTGGGTGAGGTGGTAGGTGGGTGGGGTGGTGCGTGGGTGATGTTGCAGATGGCTGAGGTGGTATGTGGGTGAGGTGATAGGTGGGTGAGAAGGTAGGTGGGTGAGCTTGTAGGTGGGCGAGGTGGTAGGTGGGTGAGGTGGAAGGTGGGTGAATAGGCAGGTGGGTGAGGTGGTAGGTGGGTGAGGTGGTAAGTGGGTGAGGTGGTAGGTGAGTGAGGTGGTAGTTCGGTGAAGAGGCAGGTGGTTGAGGTGGCAGGTGAGTGAGGTTGCAGTTGAGTGAGGAGGTAGGACGGTGAGGTGGCAATGGCTGAGGTGGTAGGTGGATGAGGTGGTAGGTGAGTGAGGTGGCAGGTGGGTGAGGTGGTGCGTGGGTGAGGTTGCAGATGGCTGAGGTGGTATTTGGGTGAGGTGATAGGTGGGTGAGAAGGTAGGTGGGTGAGCTTGTAGGTGGGTGATGTGGTAGGTGGGTGAGGTGGAAGGTGGGTGAATAGGCAGGTGGGTGAGGTGGTAGGTGGGTGAGGAAGTAGGAGGGTGAGGTTGTAGGTGGGTGAGGTGGAAGATGGATGAGGTGGTAGGTGAGTGAGGAGGCAGGAGGCTGAGGACGTAGGTGGGTGAGGTGGCAGTTGGGTGAGGTGGTAGGTGGGTGAGGTGCCAGGTCAGTGAAGAGGCAGGTGGGTGATGTGGTAGGTGAGTGAGGAGGCAGGAGGCTGAGGTGGTAGTTGGGTGAGGTGGTAGGTGGGTGAGGTGTTAGTTGGGTGAGGTGGTAGTTGGGTGAGGTGGTAGTTGGGTGAGGTGGTAGGTGGGTGAGGTGGAAGGTGGGTGAGGTGGTAGTTGGGTGAGGTGGTATGTGGGTGAGGTGGTATTTGGGTGAGGTGGTAGGTGGGTGAGGTGGTAGGTGGGTGAGGTGTTCTGTGGTTGAGATGGTAGGTGGGTGACGTGGTAGGTGGGTGAGATGGTAGGTGGGTGAGGTGGTAGGTGGGTGATATGGTCGGTGGTTGAGGTGGTAGGTGGGTGAGGTGGTAGGTGGGTGAGGAGGCAGGTCGGTGAGGTGGTAGGTGGGTAAGGTTGCAAATGGGTGAGGAGGTAGTTGGGTGAGGTGGTAGGTGGGTGATATGGTAGGTGGGTGAGGAGGCAGGGGGGGTGAGGTGGCAGGTGAGTGAGGTGGTAGATTGGTGAGGTGGTAGGTGTTGAGGTGGTAGGTGGGTGAGGAGGCAGCTGAGTGAGGGGGGTAGGTGGGTGAGGTTGTAGGTGGGTAAGGAGGCAGCTGAGTGAGTTGGCAGGTGGCTGAGGTGTTAGGTGGGTGAGGTGGTAGATGGGTGAGGAGGCAGGTGGGTGAGGTGGTAGGTGGGTGAGGTGGTAAGTGGGTGAAGTGGTAGGTGGGTGAGGTGGTCGGTGGGTGAGGTGTTAGGTGAGTGAGGTGGTAGGTGGGAGAGGAGGCAGGTGGGTGAGGAGGTAGGTGGGTGAGGTGGTAGGTGGGTGAGGTGGTATATGGATGAGATGCAAGGTGGGTGAGGAGGCAGTTGGGTGAGTTGTCAGGTGGGTGAGATGGAGGTGGGTGAGGTGGTAGGTGGGTGAGGTGGTAGGTGGGTGAGGTTGTAGGTGGATGATGAGGGAGGTGGGTGAGGAGGGATGTGGGTGAGGTGGCAGATGGCTGAGCTGGTAGGTGGGTGAGGTGGATGGTGGGTGAGGTTGCAGAGGGGTGAGGAGGTTGGTGGGTGAGGCAGTAAGTGGGTGAAGTGGAAGGTGAGTGAGGTGGCAGTACGGTGAAGAAGCAGGTGGTTGAGGTGGCAGGTGAGTGAGGTGGCAGGTGAGTGAGGTGGTAGGTCGGTGAGGTGGCAGGTGGGTGAGTTGATAGGTCGGTGAGAAGTTAGGTGGGTGAGCTGGTAGGTGGGTGAGGTGGTAGGTGGGTGAGGTGGAAGGTGGGTGACTAGGCAGGTGGGTGAGGTGGTAGGTGGGTGAGGTGGTTGGTGGGTGAGGTTGTAGGTGGGTGAGGTGGAAGATGGGTGAGGTGGTAGGTGAGTGAGGAGGCAGGTGGGTGAGGTGCCAGGTCAGTGAAGAGGCAGGTGGGTGAGGTGGTAGGTGGGTGGGTGGAAGATGGGTGAGTTGGTAGGTGAGTGAGGAGGCAGGACGCTGAAGTGGTAGATGGTTGAGGTGGAAGGTGGGTGAGGTGGTAGGTGGGTGAGGTGGACGGTGGGTGACTAGGTAGGTGGGTGAGGTGGCAGATGGGTGAGGTGGTAGGTGGGTGAGATGGTAGCTGTGTGAGGTGTTATGTGGGTGAGATGGTAGGTGGGTGAGGTGGTAGGTGGGTGAGGTGGTAGGTGGGTGAGGAGGCAGGTCGGTGAGCTGGTAGGTGAGTGAGGTTGCAGATGGGTGAAGAGGTAGTTGGCTGAGGTGGTAGGTGGGTGAGGTGGCAGGTGGCTGAGGAGGCAGCTGAGTGAGGTGGTAGGTGGGTGAGGTTGTAAGTGGGTGAGGAGTTAGGTGGGTGAGGTGGCAGGTGGGTGAGGTGGTAGATGGGTGAGGTGGTAGATGGGTGAGGAGGCAGGTGGGTGAGGTGGTAGGTGGGTGAGATAGTAAGTGGGTGAAGTGGTAGGTGAGTGAGGTGGTAGGTGGGTGAGGTATTAGGTGGGTGAGGTGGAAGGTGGGTGAGGTGGTAGGTGAGTGAGGTGGCAGGTGGGTGCGGTGGTAGGTGGGTGAGGTGATAGGTGGGTAAGAAGGTAAGTGGTTGAGCTGGTAGGTGGGTGAGGTGGTAGGTGGGTGAGGTGGAAGGTGGGTGACTAGGCAGGTGGGTGAGGTGGTAGGTGGGTGAGGTTGTAGGTGTGTGACTAGGCAGGTGGGTGAGGTGGTAGGTGGGTGAGGTGGTCGGTGTGTGAAGTTGTAGGTGGGTGAGGTGGAAGATGGGTGAGGTGGTAGGTGAGTGAGGAGGCAGGTGGGTGAGGTACCAGGTCAGTGAAGAGTCAGGTGGGTGAGGTGGTAGATGGGTGGGGTGGAAGATGGGTGAGGTGGTAGGGGAGTGAGGTGGCAGGTGGGTGAGGTGCCAGGTCAGTGAAGAGGCAGGTGGGTGAGGTGGTAGGTGGGTGGGGTGGAAGATGGGTGAGGTGGTAGGTGAGTGAGGAGGCAGGAGGCTGAAGTGGTAGGTGGGTGTGGTGGTAGGTGGGTGAGGTGGTAGTTGGGTGAGGTGGTATTTGGGTGAGGTGGTAGGTGGGTGAGGTATTAGGTGGTTGAGGTGGAAGGTGGGTGACTAGGTAGGTGGGTGAGGTGGCAGATGGGTGAGGTGGTAGGTGGGTGAGATGGTAGCTGTGTGAGGTGTTATGTGGGTGAGATGGTAGGTGGGTGAGGTGGTAGGTGGGTGAGGTGGTAGGTGGGTGAGGAGGCAGGTCGGTGAGCTGGTAGGTGGGTGAGGTTGCAGATGGGTGAAGAGGTAGTTGGGTGAGGTGGTAGGTGGGTGAGGTGGCAGGTGGCTGAGGAGGCAGCTGAGTGAGGTGGTAGGTGGGTGAGGTTGTAAGTGGGTGAGGAGTTAGGTGGGTGAGGTGGCAGGTGGCTGAGGTGGTAGGTGGGTGAGGTGGTAGATGGGTGAGGTGGTAGATGGGTGAGGAGGCAGGTGGGTGAGGTGGTAGGTGGGTGAGATAGTAAGTGGGTGAAGTGGTAGGTGAGTGAGGTGTTAGGTGGGTGAGGTATTAGGTGGGTGAGGTGGAAGGTGGGTGAGCTGGTAGGTGAGTGAGGTGGCAGGTGGGTGAGGTGGTAGGTGGGTGAGGTGATAGGTGGGTAAGAAGGTAAGTGGTTGAGCTGGTAGGTGGGTGGGTTGTAAGTGAGTGAAGAGGCAGGAGGCTGAATTGGTAGGTGGGTGAGGTGGTAGGTGGGTGAGGTGGTAGGTGGGTGAAGTGGTAGTTGGGTGAGGTTGCAGAGGGGTGAGGAGGTTGGTGGGTGACGCGGTAAGTGGGTGAAGTGGTAGGTGAGTGAGGTGGTAGTTCGGTGAAGAGGCAGGTGGTTGAGGTGGCAGGTGAGTGAGGTTGCAGTTGAGTGAGGAGGTAGGACGGTGAGGTGGCAGGTGGCTGAGCTGGTAGGTGGGTGAGGTGGTAGGTGAGTGAGGTGGCAGGTGGGTGGGGTTTGTGCATGGGTGAGGTTGCAGATGGCTGAGGTGGTATGTGGGTGAGGTGATAGGTGGGTGAGCTTGTAGGTGGGTGAGCTTGTAGGTGGGTGAGGTGGAAGGTGGGTGAGGTGGAAGGTGGGTGAATAGGCATGTGGGTGAGGTGGTAGGTGGGTGAGGTGTTAGGTGGGTGAGGTGGTAGGTGGGTGAGGTTGCAGAGGGGTGAGGAGGTTGGTGGGTGACGCGGTAAGTGGGTGAAGTGGTAGGTGAGTGAGGTGGTAGTTCAGTGAAGAGGCAGGTGGTTGAGGTGGCAGGTGAGTGAGGTTGCAGTTGAGTGAGGAGGTAGGACGGTGAGGTGGCAGGTGGCTGAGGTGGTAGGTGGGTGAGGTGTTAGGTGAGTGAGGTGGCAGGTGGGTGAGGTGGTGCGTGGGTGAGGTTGCAGATGGGTGAGGAGGTAGTTGGATGAGGTGGTAGGTGGGTGAGGTGGCAGGTGGCTGAGGAGGCAGCTGAGTGAGGTGGTAGGTGGGTGAAGTTGTAAGTGGGTGAGGAGGAAGGTGGGTGAGGTGGCAGGTGGCTGAGGTGGTTGGTGGGTGAGGTGGTAGATGGGTGAGGTGGTAGATGGGTGAGGAGGCAGGTGGGTGAGGTGGTAGGTGGGTGAGATGGTAAGTGGGTGAAGTGGTAGGTGGGTGAGGTGGTAGGTGGGTGAGGTATTAGGTGGGTGAGGTGGAAGGTGGGTGAGGTGGTAGTTGGGTGAGGTGGTAGGTGGCTGAGGTGGTAGGTGGGTGAGGTGGTAGGTGGGTGAGGTGGAAGGTGGGTGACTAGGTAGGTGGGTGAGGAGGCAGATGGGTGAGGTGGTAGGTGGGTGAGATTGTAGGTGGGTGAGGTGGTAGGTGGGTGAGGAGGCAAGTCGGTGAGCTGGTAGGTGGGTGAGGTTGCAGATGGGTGAGAGGTAGTTGGGTGAGGTGGTAGGTGGGTGAGGTGGCAGGTGGCTGAGGACGCAGCTGAGTGAGGTGGTAGGTGGGTGAGGATGCAGGTGGGTGAGGTGGTAGGTGGCTGAAATGGTAAGTGGGTGAAGTGGTAGGTGGGTGAGGTGATAGGTGGGTGAGGTGGTTGGTGAGTGAGGTGGTAGGTGGGTGATGTGGTAGCTGGGTGAGGTTGCAGATGGGTGAAGTGTTAGGTGGGTGAGGTTGCAGGTGGGTGAGGTGGTAGTTGGTTAAGGAGGCAGGTGGGAGAGGAGGCAGGTAGTGAGATGTTAGGTGGGTGAGGAGGCAGGTGGGTGAGGTGGTAGGTGGGTGAGGTGGAAGGTGGGTGAATAGGCAGGTGGTTAGGAGGCAGATGGGTCAGGTGGTATGTGGGTGAGATGATAGGTGGGTGAGGTGGTAGGTGGGTGAGGTGGTATACGGATGAGATGCTAGGTGGGTGAGGAGGCAGGTGGGTGAGGTGGTCGGTGGGTGAGGAGGCAGGTCGGTGAGGTGGTAGGTAGGTGAGATGCCAGGTCAGTGAAGAGGCAGGTGGGCGAGGAGGCAGGTGGGTGAGGTGGTAGATGAGTGAGGAGGCAGGAGGCTGAGGTGTTAGGTGGGTGAGGTGGTAGGTGGGTGAGGTGGTAGGTGAGTGAGGTGGTAGGTGGTGAGGTGGTAGGTGGGTGAGGAGGCAGCTGAGTGAGGGGTTAGGTGGGTGAGGTTGTAGGTGGGTAAGGAGGTAGGTGGGTGAGGTGGCAGGTGGCTGAGGTGGTAGGTGGGTGAGGTGGTAGATGGGTGAGGAGGCAGGTGTGTGAGGTGGTAGGTGGGTGAGGTGGTAAGTGGGTGAAGTGGTAGTGAGTGAGGTGGTAGGTGGGTGAGGTGTTAGGTTGGTGAGGTGGTAGGTGGGTGAGTTGGTAGGTGAGTGAGGTGGTAGGTGGGTGAGGTGGTTGGTGGGTGAGGTTGCAGATGCGTGAGGTGGTAGGTGGGAGAGGTTGCAGGTGGGTGAGCTGGTAGTTGGTTAAGGATTCAGGTGGGAGAGGAGGCAGGTGGGTGAGGAGTTAAGTGGGTGAGGTGGTAGGTGGGTGAGGTGGTATATGGATGAGATGCTAGGTGGGTGATGAGGCAGGTGGGTGAGTTGGTCGGTGGGTGTGGAGGCATTTGGGTGAGATGTCAGGTGGGTGAGGTGGTAGGTAGGTGAGGAGGCACGTCGGTGAGGTGGTAGGTGGGTGAGATGGTATGTGGTTGAGGAGGAAGCTGGGTGAGTTGTCAGGTGGGTGAGGTGGTAGGTGGGTGAATTGGTAGGTGGGCAAGGGGGCATGTCGGTGAGGTGGTAGGTGGGTGAGGAGGGAGGTGGGTGAGGAGGGATGTGGGTGAGGTGGCAGGTGGCTGAGCTGGTAGGTGGGTGAGGTGGTTGGTGGGTGAGGTTGCAGAGAGGTGAGGACGTTGGTGGGTGAGGTGGTAAGTGGGTGAAATGGTAGGTGAGAGAGGTGGTAGTTCGGTGAAGAGGCAGGTGGTTGAGGTGGCAGGTGAGTGAGGTGGCAGGTGAGTGAGGTGGTAGGTCGGTGAGGTGGCAGGTGCTGAGGTGGTAGGTGGGTGAGGTGGTAGGTGAGTGAGGTGGCAGGTGGGTGAGGTTGTAGGTGGGTGAGTTTGCAGATGGCTGAGGTGGTAGGTGGGTGAGGTGGTAGGTGGGTGAGAAGGTAGGTGGGTGAGGTGGTAGGTGGGTGAGGTGGAAGGTGGGTGACTAGGCAGGTGGGTGAGGTGGTAGGTGGGTGAGGTGGTAGGTGGGTGAGGTTGTAGGTGGGTGAGGTGGGAGGTGGGTGAGGTGGAAGGTGAGTGACTAGGCAGGTGGTTGAGGTGGCAGATTGGTGAGGTGGTAGGTGGATGAGATGTTAGGTGGGTGAGGGATTAGTTGGGTGAGGTGTTAGGTGGGTGAGGAGGCAGGTGGGTGAGGTGGTAGGTGTGTGAGGTTGCAAATGGGTGAGGAGGTAGGTGGGTGAGGTGGTAGGTGGTTGAGGTGGTAGGTGGGTGAGGTGATTGGTGGGTGTGAAGGTAGGTGGGTGAGCTGGTAGGTGGTTGAGGTGGCAGGATGGTGAGGTGATAGGTGGGTGAGAAGGTAGGTGGGTGAGCTGGTAGGTGGGTGAGGTGGTAGGTGGGTGAGGTTGTAGGTGGGTGAGGTGGAAGATGGGTGAGGTGGTAGGTGATAGGTGAGTGAGGAGGCAGGAGGCTGAGGTGGTAGGTGGGTGAGGTAGTAGGTGGGTGAGGTGGTAGGTGGGTGAGGAGGCAGGTGGGTGAGGTGGTAGGTGAGTGAGGTGGTAGGTGAGTGAGGTGGTAGGTGGGTGAGGTGGTAGGTGGGTGAGGTTGTAGGTGGGTGAGGTGGAAGATGGGTGAGGTGGTAGGTGATAGGTGAGTGAGGAGGCAGGAGGCTGAGGTGGTAGGTGGGTGAGGTAGTAGGTGGGTGAGGTGGTAGGTGGGTGAGGTGGTTGTTGGGTGAGGTGGTAGGTGGGTGAGGGGCCAGGTCAGTGAAGAGGCAGCTGGGTGAGGTGGTAGGTGTTTGGGGTGCAAGATGGGTGAGGTGGTAGGTGAGTGAGGAGGCAGGTGGGTGAGGTGGTAGGTGAGTGAGGTGGTAGGTGGGTGAGGTGGTAGGTGGGTGAGGTGGTAGGGGGGTGAGGTTGCAGATGGGTGAGGTGGTAGGTGGGTGAGGTTGCAGGTGGTTGAGGTGGTAGTTGTTTAAGGAGGCAGGTGGGAGAGGAGGCAGGTAGTGAGGTGGTAGGTGGGTGAGGAGGCAGGTGGGTGAGGTGGTAAGTGGCTGAGGTGGAAGGTGGGTGACTAGGCAGGTGGCGAGGTGGCAGATGGGTGTGGTAGTAGGTGGGTGAGATGGTAGGTGGGTGAGATGGTAGGTGGGTGAGGTGGTATGTGGGTGAGGAGGAAGTTGGGTGATGAGGTAGGTGGGTGAGGTGGTATATGGATGAGATGCTAGGTGGGTGAGGTAGTAGGTGGGTGAGGTTGCAGGTGGGTGAGGTGGTAGTTGGTTAAGGAGGCAGGTGGGAGAGGAGGCAGGTAGTGAGGTGGTAGGTGGGTGAGGAGCCAGGTGGGTGAGGTGGTAAGTGGGTGAGGTGGAAGGTGGGTGACTAGGCAGGTGGTGAGGTGGCAGATGGGTGAGGTAGTAGGTGGGTGAGATGGTAGGTGGGTGAGATGGTAGGTGGGTGAGGAGGAAGGTGGGTGAGGAGGTAGGTGGGTGAGATGGTATATGGATGAGATGCTAGGTGGGTGAGGTAGTAGGCAGGTGAGGTGGTATGTGTTTGAGGAGGAAGCTGGGTGAGTTGTCAGGTGGGTGAGGTGGATGTTGGAGAGGTGGTAGGTGAGCGAGGGTGCATGTCGGTGAGGTGGTAGGTGGGTGAGTTTGTAGGTGGGTGATGAGGGAGGTGGGTGAGGAGGGATATGGGTGAGGTGGCAGATGGCTGAGCTGGGAGGTGGGTGAGGTGGCAGGTGGGTGAGGTTGCAGAGTGGTGAGGAGGTTGGTGGGTGAGGCGGTAAGTGGGTGAAGTGGTAGGTGAGTGAGGTGGTAGGTGGGTGAGATGGTAAGTGGGTGAAGTGGTAGGTGGGTGAGGTGGTAGGTGGGTGAGGTGGTAGGTGAGTGAGGTGGTAGGTGAATGAGGTGGTAGGTGGGTGAGGTGGTTGGTGAGTGAGGTGGTAGGTGGGTGATGTGGTAGGTGGGTGAGGTTGCAGATGGGTGAAGTGGGAGGTGGGTGAGGTTGCAGGTGGGTGAGGTGGTAGTTGGTTAAGGAGGCAGGTGGGAGAGGAGGCAGGTAGTGAGATGGTAGGTGGGTGAGGAGGCAGGTGGGTGAGG
The DNA here is from genome assembly GCA_026770705.1 of Isurus oxyrinchus. Taxonomy (NCBI): domain Eukaryota; kingdom Metazoa; phylum Chordata; class Chondrichthyes; order Lamniformes; family Lamnidae; genus Isurus; species Isurus oxyrinchus. The sequence continues at coordinate 170,495,390 of JANJGN010000009.1, forward strand.
TGGTAGGTGGGTGAGTTGGAAGGTGGGTGACTAGGCAGGTGGTTGAGGTGGTAGGTGGGTGAGGTGATTGGTGGGTGTGAAGGTAGGTGGGTGAGCTGGTAGGTAGTTGAGGTGGTAGGATGGTGAGGTGATAGGTGGGTGAGAAGGTAGGTGGGTGAGCTGGTAGGTGGGTGAGTTGGTAGGTGGGTGAGGTTGTAGGTGGGTGAGGTGGAAGATGGGTGAGGTGGTAGGTGAGTGAGGAGGCAGGTGGGTGAGGTGGTAGGTGATAGGTGAGTGAGGAGGCAGGAGGCTGAGGTGGTAGTTGGGTGAGGTTGTAGGTGGGTGAGGTGGTAGGTGGGTGAGGTGGTAGTTGGGTGAGGTGGTATTTGGGTGAGGTGGTAGGTGGGTGAGGGGCCAGGTCAATGAAGAGGCAGCTGGGTGAGGGGGTAGGTGTTTGGGGTGCAAGATGGGTGAGGTGGTAGGTGAGTGAGGAGGCAGGTGAGTGAGGTGGTAGGTGAGTGAGGTGGTAGGTGGGTGAGGTGGTAGGTGAGTGAGGTGGTAGGTGGGTGAGGTGGTAGGTGGGTGAGGTTGCAGATGGGTGAGGTGGTAGGTGGGTGAGGTTGCAGGTGGGTGAGGTGGTAGGTGGTTAAGGAGGCAGGTGGGAGAGGAGTCAGGTAGTGAGGTGATAGGTGGGTGAGGTGGCAGGTGGGTGAGGTGGTAAGTGGGTGAGGTGGAAGGTGGGTGACTAGGCAGGTGGTGAGGTGGCAGATGGGTGAGGTAGTAGGTGGGTGAGATGGTAGGTGGGTGAGATGGTAGGTGGGTGAGGTGGTATGTGGGTGAGGTGGAGGTGGGTGAGGTGGTAGGTGGGCGAAGGTGCATGTCGGTGAGGTGGTAGGTGGGTGAGCTTGTAGGTGGGTGATGAGGGAGGTGGGTGAGGAGGGATGTGGGTGAGGTGGCAGATGGCTGAGCTGGTAGGTGGGTGTGGTGGTTGGTGGGTGAGGTTGCAGAGGGGTGAGGAGGTTGGTGGGTTAGGCGGTAAGTGGGTGAAGTGGTAGGTGCGTGAGGTGGCAGTTCGGTGAAGAGGCAGGTGGTTGAGGTTGCAGGTGAGTGAGGTGGTAGGTCGGTGAGGTGGCAGGTGGCTGAGGTGGTAGGTGGGTGAGGTGCTAGGTGGTTGAGGTGGTAGTTGGGTGAGGTGGTAGTTGGGTGAGCTGGTAGTTGGGTGAGGTGGTAGGTGGGTGAGGTGGTAGGTGGGTGAATAGGCAGGTGGGTGAGGTGGTAGGTGGGTGAGGTGGTAGGATGGTGAGGTTTTAGGTGGGTGAGGTGAATGATGGATGAGTTGGTAGGTGAGTGAGGAGGCAGGAGGCTGAGGAGGTAGGTGGGTGAGGTGGTTGTTGGGTGAGGTGGTAGTTTGGTGAGGTGGTAGGTGGGTGAGGTGCCACGTCAGTGAAGAGGCAGGTGGGTGATGTGGTAGGTGAGTGAGGAGGCAGGTGGGTGAGGTGTTAGGTGATGAGGAGGCAGGAGGCTGAGGTGGTAGGTGGGTGAGGTGCTAGGTGGGTGAGGTGCTAGGTGGGTGAGGTGGTAGTTGGGTGAGGTGGTAGGTGGGTGAGGTGGTAGGTGGGTGAGGTGGAAGGTGGGTGAGGTGGTAGTTGGGTGAGGTGGTAGGTGGGTGAGGTTGTAGTTGGGTGAGGTGTTATGTGGGTGAGATGGTCGGTGGTTGAGGTGGTAGGTGGGTGAGGTGGTAGGTGGGTGAGGAGGCAGGTCGGTGAGGTGGTAGGTGGGTGAGGAGGGATGTGGGTGAGGTGGCAGATGTCTGAGCTGGTAGGTGGGTGCTGTGGTTGGTGGGTGAGGTTGCAGAGGGGTGAGGAGGTTGGTGGGTGAGGCAGTAAATGGGTGAAGTGGAAGGTGAGTGAGGTGGCAGTACGGTGAAGAGGCAGGTGGTTGAGGTAGCAGGTGAGTGAGGTGGCAGGTGAGTGAGGTGTTAGGTCGGTGAGGTGGCAGGTGGCTGAGGTGGTAGGTGGGTGAGGTGGTAGGTGAGTGAGGTGGCAGGTGGGTGAGGTGGTAGGTGGCTGAGGTGATAGGTCGGTGAGAAGGTAGGTGGGTGAGCTGGTAGGTGGGTGAGGTGGTAGGTGGGTGAGCTGGAAGGTGGGTGACTAGGCAGGTGGGTGAGGTGGTAGGTGGGTGAGGTGGAAGGTGGGTGACTAGGTAGGTTGGTGAGGTGGTCGGTGGGTGAGGTGGTAGGTGGGTGAGGTGGAAGGTGGGTGACTAGGTAGGTGGGTGAGGTGGCAGATGGGTGAGGTGGTAGGTGGGTGAGATGGTAGCTGTGTGAGGTGTTATGTGGGTGAGATGGTAGGTGGGTGAGATGATAGGTCGGTGAGAAGGTAGGTGGGTGAGCTGGTAGGTGGGTGAGGTCGTAGGTGGGTGAGGTGGAAGGTGGGTGAGGTGGCAGGTGGGTGAGGTGGTAGGTGGGTGAGGTGGTCGTTGGGTGAGGTTGTAGGTGGGTGAGGTGGAAGATGGATGAGGTGGTAGGTGAGTGAGGAGGCAGGTGGGTGAGGTGCCAGGTCAGTGAAGAGGCAGGTGGGTGAGGTGGTAGGTGGGTGGGGTGGAAGATGGGTGAGGTGGTAGGTGAGTGAGGAGGCAGGAGGCTGAAGTGGTAGGTGGGTGAGGTGGTAGGTGGGTGAGGTGGTAGTTGGGTGAGGTGGTATTTGGTTGAGGTGGTAGGTGGGTGAGGTATTAGGTGGTTGAGGTGGAAGGTGGGTGAGGTGATAGTTGGGTGAGGTGGTAGGTGGGTGAGGTGGAAGGTGGGTGAGGTGGTAGGTGGGTGAGGTGGAAGGTGGGTGACTAGGTAGGTGGGTGAGGTGGCAGATGGGTGAGGTGGTAGGTGGGTGAGATGGTAGCTGTGTGAGGTGTTATGTGGGTGAGATGGTAGGTGGGTGAGGTGGTAGGTGGGTGAGGAGGCAGCTGAGTGAGGGGGTAGGTGGGTGAGATTGTAGGTGGGTAAGGAGGTAGGTGGGTGAGGTGGCAGGTGGCTGAGGTGGTAGGTGGGTGAGGTGGTAGATGGGTGAGGAGGCAGGTGTGTGAGGTGGTAGGTGGGTGAGGTGGTAAGTGGGTGAAGTGGTAGGTGGGTGAGGTGGTAGGTGGGTGAGGTGTTAGGTGGGTGAGGTGGTAGGTGGGAGAGGAGGCAGGTGGGTGAGGAGGTAGGTGGGTGAGGTGGTAGGTGGGTGAGGTGGTATATGGATGAGATGCAAGGTGGGTGAGGAGGCAGTTGGGTGAGTTGTCAGGTGGGTGATGTGGTAGGTACGTGAGGAGGCAGGTCGGTGAGGTGGTAGGTGGGTGAGGTGTCAGTTGGCTGAGGAGGAGGTGGGTGAGGTGGTAGGTGGGTGAGGTAGTAGGTGGGTGAGGTTGTAGGTGAGTGATGAGGGAGGTGGGTGAGGAGGGATGTGGGTGAGGTGGCAGATGTCTGAGCTGGTAGGTGGGTGCTGTGGTTGGTGGGTGAGGTTGCAGAGGGGTGAGGAGGTTGGTGGGTGAGGCAGTAAATGGGTGAAGTGGAAGGTGAGTGAGGTGGCAGTACGGTGAAGAGGCAGGTGGTTGAGGTGGCAGGTGAGTGAGGTGGCAGGTGAGTGAGGTGTTAGGTCGGTGAGGTGGCAGGTGGCTGAGGTGGTAGGTGGGTGAGGTGGCAGGTGGGTGAAGTGGTAGGTGGCTGAGGTGACAGGTCGGTGAGAAGGTAGGTGGGTGAGGTGGTAAGTGGGTGAGCTGGAAGGTGGGTGACTAGGTAGGTTGGTGAGGTTGTCGGTGGTTGAGGTGGAAGGTGGGTGAGGTGATAGTTGGGTGAGGTGGTAGGTGGGTGAGGTGGTAGGTGGGTGAGGTGGTAGGTGGGTGAGGTGGAAGGTGGGTGACTAGGTAGGTGGGTGAGGTGGCAGATGGGTGAGGTGGTAGGTGGGTGAGATGGTAGCTGTGTGAGGTGTTATGTGGGTGAGATGCTAGGTGGGTGAGGTGATAGGTCGGTGAGAAGGTAGGTGGGTGAGCTGGTAGGTGGGTGAGGTCGTAGGTGGGTGAGGTCGTAGGTGGGTGAGGTGGAAGGTGGGTGAGGTGGCAGGTGGGTGAGGTGGTAGGTGGGTGAGGTGGTCGTTGGGTGAGGTTGTAGGTGGGTGAGGTGGAAGATGGATGAGGTGGTAGGTGAGTGAGGAGGCAGGTGGGTGAGGTGCCAGGTCAGTGAAGAGGCAGGTGGGTGAGGTGGTAGGTGGGTGGGGTGGAAGATGGGTGAGGTGGTAGGTGAGTGAGGAGGCAGGAGGCTGAAGTGGTAGGTGGGTGAGGTGGTAGGTGGGTGAGGTGGTAGTTGGGTGAGGTGGTATTTGGTTGAGGTGGTAGGTGGGTGAGGTATTAGGTGGTTGAGGTGGAAGGTGGGTGAGGTGATAGTTGGGTGAGGTGGTAGGTGGGAGAGGTGGAAGGTGGGTGAGGTGGTAGGTGGGTGAGGTGGAAGGTGGGTGACTAGGTAGGTGGGTGAGGTGGCAGATGGGTGAGGTGGTAGGTGGGTGAGATGGTAGCTGTGTGAGGTGTTATGTGGGTGAGATGTTAGGTGGGTGAGGAGGTAGGTGGGTGAGGTTGCAGATGGGTGAGGAGGTAGTTGGGTGAGGTGGCAGGTGGCTGAGGTGGTAGGTGGGTGAGGTGGTAGATGGGTGAGGTGGTAGATGGGTGAGGAGGCAGGTGGGTGAGGTGGTAAGTGGGTGAGATGGTAAGTGGGTGAAGTGGTAGGTGGGTGAGGTGGTAGGTAGGTGAGTTGGTAGGTGCGTGAGGTGGTAGGTGCGTGAGGTGGTAGGTGAGTGAGGTGATAGGTGGGTGAGGTGGTAGGTGAGTGAGGTGGTAGGTGGGTGATGTGGTAGTTGTGTGAAGTTGCAGATGGGTGAAGTGGGAGGTGGGAGAGGTTGCAGGTGGGTGAGGTGGTAGTTGGTTAAGGAGGCAGGTGGGAGAGGAGGCAGGTAGTGAGATGGTAGGTGGGTGAGGAGGCAGGTGGGTGAGTTGGTAGGTGGGTGAGGTGGACGGTGGGTGACTAGGCAGGTGGTGAGGAGGCAGATGGCTGAGGTGGTACGTGGGTGAGATGATAGGTTGGTGAGGTGGTATGTGGGTGAGGTGGTAGGTGGGTGAGGTGGTAGGTGGGTGAGGTGGAAGGTGGGTGACTAGGTAGGTGGGTGAGGTGGCAGATGGGTGAGGTGGTAGGTGGGTGAGATGGTAGCTGTGTGAGGTGTTATGTGGGTGAGATGCTAGGTGGGTGAGGTGATAGGTCGGTGAGAAGGTAGGTGGGTGAGCTGGTAGGTGGGTGAGGTCGTAGGTGGGTGAGGTGGAAGGTGGGTGAGGTGGCAGGTGGGTGAGGTGGTAGGTGGGTGAGGTGGTCGTTGGGTGAGGTTGTAGGTGGGTGAGGTGGAAGATGGATGAGGTGGTAGGTGAGTGAGGAGGCAGGTGGGTGAGGTGCCAGGTCAGTGAAGAGGCAGGTGGGTGAGGTGGTAGGTGGGTGGGGTGGAAGATGGGTGAGGTGGTAGGTGAGTGAGGAGGCAGGAGGCTGAAGTGGTAGGTGGGTGAGGTGGTAGGTGGGTGAGGTGGTAGTTGGGTGAGGTGGTATTTGGTTGAGGTGGTAGGTGGGTGAGGTATTAGGTGGTTGAGGTGGAAGGTGGATGAGGTGATAGTTGGGTGAGGTGGTAGGTGGGTGAGGTGGAAGGTGGGTGAAGTGGTAGGTGGGTGAGGTGGAAGGTGGGTGACTAGGTAGGTGGGTGAGGTGGCAGATGGGTGAGGTGGTAGGTGGGTGAGATGGTAGCTGTGTGAGGTGTTATGTGGGTGAGATGTTAGGTGGGTGAGGAGGTAGGTGGGTGAGGTTGCAGATGGGTGAGGAGGTAGTTGGGTGAGGTGGCAGGTGGCTGAGGTGGTAGGTGGGTGAGGTGGTAGATGGGTGAGGTGGTAGATGGGTGAGGAGGCAGGTGGGTGAGGTGGTAGGTGGGTGAGATGGTAAGTGGGTGAAGTGGTAGGTGGGTGATGTGGCAGGTAGGTGAGTTGGTAGGTGAGTGAGGTGGTAGGTGCGTGAGGTGGTAGGTGAGTGAGGTGATAGGTGGGTGAGGTGGTAGGTGAGTGAGGTGGTAGGTGGGTGATGTGGTAGTTGTGTGAAGTTGCAGATGGGTGAAGTGGGAGGTGGGAGAGGTTGCAGGTGGGTGAGGTGGTAGTTGGTTAAGGAGGCAGGTGGGAGAGGAGGCAGGTAGTGAGATGGTAGGTGGGTGAGGAGGCAGGTGGGTGAGGTGGTAGGTGGGTGAGGTGGACGGTGGGTGACTAGGCAGGTGGTGAGGAGGCAGATGGCTGAGGTGGTACGTGGGTTAGATGATAGGTGGGTGAGGTGGTATGTGGGTGAGGTGGCAGGTGGGTGAGGTGGTAGGTGGGTGAGGTGGTAGGTGGGTGAGGTGGTATATGGATGAGATGCTAGGTGGGTGAGGTGGTAGGTGGGTGAGGTGTTATGTGGGTGAGATGGTAGGTGGGTGAGGTGGTAGTTGTGTGAGATGGTTGGTGGGTGAAGTGTTAGGTGGGTGAGGTGGTAGGTGGGTGAGGTGGTAGGTGGGTGAGGTGTTATGTGGGTGAGATGGTAGGTGGGTGAGGTGGTAGGTGGGTGAGGAGGCAGATCGGTGAGATGATAGGTGGGTGAGGTTGCAGATGGGTGAGGAGCTGGTTGGGTGAGGTGGTAGGTGGGTGAGATGGTAGGTGGGTGAGGAGGCGGGGCGGTGAGGTGGCAGGTGAGTGAGGTGGTAGTTGAGTGAGGTGGTAGGTGGTGAGGTGGAAGGTGGGTGAGGAGGCAGCTGAGTGAGGGGGTAGGTGGGTGAGGTTGTAGGTGGGTAAGGAGGTAGGTGGGTGAGGTGGCAGGTGGCTGAGATGGTAGGTGGGTGAGGTGGTAGATGGGTGAGATGGCAGGTGGGTGAGGTGGTAGGTGGGTGAGGTGGTAAGTGGGTGAAGTGGTAGGTGAGTGAGGTGGTAGGTGGGTGAGGAGGCAGGTGGGTGAGGTAGTAGGTGGGTGAGGAGGCATGTGGGTGAGCTGGCAGGTGGGTGAGGTGGCAGGTGGGTGAATGTTAGGTGGGTGAGGTTGTAGGTGGGTGAGGTGGAAGGTGGGTGTGGTGTTAGGTGGGTGAAGTGGTAGGTGGGTGAGGTGGCGGGTGGGTGAGGTGGCAGGTGAGTGAGGTGGTAGGTGGGTGAGGAGGAAGGTGGGTGATGTGTTAGGTGGGTGAGGTGGTGGGTGGGTGACTAGGCAGGTGGGTGAGGTGGTAGGTGGGTGAGGTTGTATGTGGCTGAGGTGGGAGGTGGGTGAGGTGGAATGTGGGTGAGGAGGCAGGTGGGTGAGGTGGTACGTGGGTGAGGTGCTAGGTGGGTGTAGAGGCAGGTGAGTGAGGTGGTAGGTGGGTGAGGAGGCAGGTCGGTGAGGTGCCAGGTGGGTGAGGAGGCAGGTCGGTGAGGTGGCAGGTGGGTGAGGTTGCAGATGGGTGAGGAGGTAGGTGGGTGAGGTGGTAGGTTTGTGAGGAGGTAGGTGGGTGAGGAGACAGGGGCGCGAGGTGGCATGTGAGTTAGATGGTAGGTGGGTGAGGTGGTCGGTGGGTGAGGAGGCAGGTCGATGAGGTGGTAGGTGGGTGAGGTTGCAGATGGGTGAGGAGGTAGGTGGGTGAGGTGGTAGGTGGGTGAGGTGATAGGCGTGTGGGGTGGTTGATGGGTGAGGTGGTAGGTGAGTGAGGAGGCAGGTGGGTGAGGTGGTAGGTTGCTGAGGTGTTAGGTGGGTGAGGTGGTGGGTGGGTGAGTTGGTAGTTGGGTGAGGTGGTACGTGGGTGATGAGGCATGTGGGTGAGGTGTCAGTTGGGTGAGGTGGTAGGTGGGTCAGGAGGCAGGTGGGTGAGGTGGTAGGTGGTTAAGGAGGCAGGTGGGTGAGGAGGCAGGTGGTTGGGGTGGCAGGTGGGTGAGGTGTTATGTGGGTGACAAGGCACGTGGGTGAGCTGGCAGATGGGCGAGGTGGCAGGTGGTTGAGGTTTTAGGTGGGTCAGATGGTAGGTGGGTGAGGTGGAAGGTGGGTGACTAGGCAGGTGGGTGAGGTGGTAGGTGGGTGAGGTGGAAGGTGGGTGACTAGGCAGGTGGGTGAGGTGGTAGGTGGGTGAGGTGGTAGATGGGTGAGGTTGTAGGTGGGTGAGGTGTTATGTAGGTGAGATGGTAAGTGGGTGAGGTGTTATGTAGGTGAGATGGTAGGTGCGTGAGGTGGTAGGTGGGTGAGGTGGTAGTTGGGTGAGGTGGTAGGTGGGTGAGGAGGCAGGTGGGCGAAGAGGTAGTTGGGTGAGGTGGTAGGTGGGTGAGGAGGTAGTTGGGTGAGTTGGTAGGTGGGTGAGTTGGTAGGTGGGTGAGTTGGGAGGTGGATGAGGTGGTAGGTGGGTGAGGTGGCAGGTGAGTGAGGTGGAAGGTGGGTGAGGTGGAAGGTGGGTGACTAGGCAGGTGGGTGAGGTGGTAGGTGGGTGAGGAGGCAAATGGGCGAGGAGGTAGTTGGGTGAGGTGGTAGGTGGGTGAGTTGGTAGGTGGGTGAGGTGGTAGGTGGGTGAGGAGGCAGGTGAGTGAGGAGGTAGTTGGGTGAGTTGGTAGGTGGGTGAGTTGGTAGGTGGGTGAGTTGGGAGGTGGGTGAGGTGGTAGGTGGGTGAGGTGGCAGGTGAGTGAGGTGGAAGGTGGGTGAGGTGGAACGTGGGTGACTAGGCAGGTGGGTGAGGTGGTAGGTGGGTGAGGAGGCAGGTGGGTGAGGTGGTAGGTGGGTGATGAGGCAGGTGAGTGAGGTGGTAGGTGGGTGAGTTGGTAGGTGGGTGAAGTGGTAGGTGGGTGAGGGGGCAGGGGCGTGAGGTGGCAAGTGAGTGAGGTGGTAGGTTGGTGAGGTGGAAGGTGTGTGAGGTGGTAGGTGGGTGAGGAGGCAGGTCGTTGAGGTGGTAGGTGGGTGAGGTGGTAGGTGGGGGAGTTGGCAGGTGGGTGAGGTGGTAGGTGGGTGAGGTTGCAGATGGGTGACGAAGTTGGTGGGTGAGGTGGTAGGTGGGTTAAGAGGCTGGTGGATGAGGTGGCAGGTGAGTGAGGTGGTAGGTGAGTGAGGTGGTAGGTGGGTGAGGTGGCAGGTGAGTGAGGTGGTAGATGGGTGAGGAGGCAGGTCGGTGAGTTGGTAGGTGGGTGAGGTGGTAGATGAGTGAGTTGACAGGTGGGTGACTAGGCAGGAGGGTGAGGTGGTAGGTGGGCGAGGTGGAAGGTGGGTGAGGTTGCACATGGCTGAGGTGGTAGGTGGGTGAGGTGGTAGGTGAGTGAGGTGGCAGGTGGGTGAGGTTGTAGTTGGGTGAGGTGTAAGGTGTGTGACTAGGCAGGTGGGTGAGGTTGCAGATAGGTGAGGTGGTATGTGGGTGAGGAGGCATGTGGGTGAGGTGGTAGGTGGGTGAGGAAGCAGGTGGGTGAGGTGGTAGGTGGGTGAGGAGGCAGGTGGGTGAGGTGGTAGGTGGGTGAGGAGGCATGTGGGTGAGCTGGCAGGTGGGTGAGGTGGCAGGTGGGTGAATGGTAGGTGGGTGAGGTTGTAGGTGGGTGAGGTTGGAGGTGGGTGAAGTGGAAGGTGGGTGTGGTGTTAGGTGGGTGAAGTGGTAGGTGGGTGAGGTGGCAGGTGGGTGAGGTGGCAGGTGAGTGAGGTGGTAGGTGGGTGAGGAGGAAGGTGGGTGATGTGTTAGGTGGGTGAGGTGGTGGGTGGGTGACTAGGCAGGTTGGTGAGGTGGTAGGTGGGTGAGGTTGTATGTGGCTGAGGTGGGAGGTGGGTGAGGTGGAATGTGGGTGAGGAGGCAGGTGGGTGAGGTGGTACGTGGGTGAGGTGGTAGGTGGGTGAAGAGGCAGGTGAGTGAGGTGGTAGGTGGGTGAGGAGGCAGGTCGGTGAGGTGCCAGGTGGGTGAGGAGGCAGGTCGGTGAGGTGGCAGGTTGGTGAGGTCGCAAATGGGTGAGGAGGTAGGTGGGTGAGGTGGTAGGTTTGTGAGGAGGTAGGTGGGTGAGGAGACAGGGGCGTGAGGTGGCATGTGAGTTAGATGGTAGGTGGGTGAGGTGGTCGGTGGGTGAGGAGGCAGGTCGATGAGGTGGTAGTTGGGTGAGGTTGCAGATGGGTGAGGAGGTAGGTGGGTGAGGTGGTAGGTGGGTGAGGTGATAGGCGTGTGGGGTGGTTGATGGGTGAGGTGGTAGGTGAGTGAGGAGGCAGGTGGGTGAGGTGGTAGGTTGCTGAGGTGTTAGGTGGGTGAGGTGGTGGGTGGGTGAGTTGGTAGTTGGGTGAAGTGGTACGTGGGTGATGAGGCAGGTGGGTGAGGTGTCAGTTGGGTGAGGTGGTAGGTGGGTCAGGAGGCAGGTGGGTGAGGTGGTAGGTGGTTAAGGAGGCAGGTGGGTGAGGAGGCAGGTGGTTGGGGTGGCAGGTGGGTGAGGTGATATGTGGGTGACAAGGCACGTGGGTGAGCTGGCAGATGGGCGAGGTGGCAGGTGGTTGAGGTTTTAGGTGGGTCAGATGGTAGGTGGGTGAGGTGGAAGGTGGGTGACTAGGCAGGTGGGTGAGGTGGTAGGTGGGTGAGGTGGAAGGTGGGTGACTAGGCAGGTGGGTGAGGTGGTAGGTGGGTGAGGTGGTAGGTGGGTGAGGTTGTAGGTGGGTGAGGTGTTATGTAGGTGAGATGGTAAGTGGGTGAGGTGGTAGGTGAGTGAGGTGGTAGGTGGGTGAGGTGGTAGTTGGGTGAGGTTGTAGGTGGGTGAGGAGGCAGGTGGGCGAGGAGGTAGTTGGGTGAGGTGGTAGGTGGGTGAGGAGGTAGTTGGGTGAGTTGGTAGGTGGGTGAGTTGGTAGGTGGGTGAGTTGGGAGGTGGATGAGGTGGTAGGTGGGTGAGGTGGCAGGTGAGTGAGGTGGAAGGTGGGTGAGGTGGAAGGTGTGTGACTAGGCAGGTGGGTGAGGTGGTAGGTGGGTGAGGAGGCAGGTGGGCGAGGAGGTAGTTGGCTGAGGTGGTAGATGGGTGAGTTGGTAGGTGGGTGAGGTGGTAGGTGGGTGAGGAGGCAGGTGGGTGAGGAGGTAGTTGGGTGAGTTGGTAGGTGGGTGAGTTGGTAGGTGGGTGAGTTGGTAGGTGGGTGAGTTGGGAGGTGGGTGAGGTGGTAGGTGGGTGACTAGGCAGGTGGGTGAGGTGGTAGGTGGGTGAGGAGGCAGGTGGGTGAGGTGGTAGGTGGGTGATGAGGCAGGTGAGTGAGGTGGTAGGTGGGTGAGTTGGTAGGTGGGTGAAGTGGTAGGTGGGTGAGGAGGCAGGGGCGTGAGGTGGCAAGTGAGTGAGGTGGTAGGTTGGTGAGGTGGGAGTTGTGTGAGGTGGTAGGTGGGTGAGGAGGCAGGTCGTTGAGGTGGTAGGTGGGTGAGGTGGTAGGTGGGGGAGTTGGCAGGTGGTTGAGATGGTAGGAGGGTGAGGTGGAAGGTGGCTGAGGTGGTAGGTGGGTGAGGTGGTCGGTGAGTGAGGAGGCAGGAGGGTGAGGTGATGGGTGGGTGAGGAGGCAGGTGGGTGATGTGGTAGGTGGGCGAGGTGATAGGTGGGTGAGGTGGCAGGTGGGTGAGGAGGCAGGTGAGTGAGATGGTTGGTGGGTGAGGTGGTTGGCGTGTGAGGTTGTAGACGGGGGAGGTGGTAGGTGAGTGAGGAGGCAGGTGGGTGAGGTGGTAGGTGGGTGAGGTGGTAGGTGGTTAGGGTGGTAGATGGGTGAGGTGGTAGGTGAGTGAGGCGGCAGGAGTCTGAGGTGCTAGGTGGGTGAGGTGGCAGGTGGGTGAGGTGGTAGTTGGGTGAGGTGGTATTTGGGTGAGGAGGCAGGTGGGTGAGGTGGCAGGTGGGTGAGGTTCTAAGTGGGTGAGGTGGTAGGTGTGTCAGGAGGCAGGTGGGTGAGGTGGTAGGTGGGTCAGGAGGCAGGTGGGTGAGGTGGTAGGTGGTTAAGGTGGCAGATGGGTGAGGTGGCAGGTGGGTGAGGTGGTAAGTGGCTGAGGTGGTAGGTGGGTCAGGAGGCAGGTGGGTGAGGTGGTAGGTGGTTAAGGTGGCAGATGGGTGAGGTGGCAGTTGGGTGAGGTGGTAAGTGGCTGAGGTAGTAGGTGGGTGAGGAGGCAGGTGGGTGAAATGGTAGGTGGGTGAGGTGGAAGGTGGGTGACTAGGCAGGTGGGTGAGGTGGCAGATGTGTGAGGTGGTAGGTGGGTGAGATGCTAGGTGGGTGAGGAGGAAGGTGGGTGAGTTGTCAGTTGGGTGATGTGATAGGTGTATGAGTTGGTAAGTGGGTGAGGGGGCATGTCGGTGAGGTGGGATGTGAGTGAGTTGGCAGGTGGGTGAGGTTGTAGTTGGGTGAGGTTGTAGGTGGGTGAGGAGGGAGGTGGGTGAGGAGCGAGGTGGGTGAGGTGGCAGGTGGCTGAGCTGGTAGGTGGGTGAGGTGGTAAGTGGGTGAAGTGGTAAGTGGGTGAGGTGGTAGGTGGGTGAGGTGGCAGGTGATTGAGGTGGCAGGTGAGTGAGATGGTAGGTGCCTGAGGTGGTAGGTGGATGAGGAGGTAGGTGGGTGAGGAGGCAGGTCGGTGAGGTGGTGGGTGGGTGAGGTTGCAGATGGGTGAGGTTGCAGATGGGTGAGGTGGTAGGTGGGTGAGGTGGTAGGTGGGTGATGTTGCAGATGGCTGAGGTGGTAGGTGGGTGAGGTGGTAGGTAGTTGAGGAGGTAGGTGGGTGAAGTGGCAGTTGGGTGAGAGGGTAGGTGGTTGAGGTGGTAGGTGGGTGAGGTGGTATGTGGGTGCGGAGGAATGTGGGTGAGTTGTCAGTTGGGTGAGGTGGTAGGTGGGTGAGTTGCCATGTGGGCGAGGCGGCATGTCGGTGAGGTGGTAGGTGGGTGAGGAGGCAGGTGGGTGACGAGGTAGGTGGGTGAGGTGGTAGGTGGGTTAAGAGGCTGGTGGATGAGGTGGCAGGTGAGTGAGGTGATAGGTGGGTGAGGTGGTAGGTGGGTGAGGTGGCAGGTGAGTGAGGTGGTAGTTGGGTGAGGTGGAAGGTGGGTAGGTGGTAAATGGGTGAGGGGGCATGTCGGTGAGGTGGGATGTGAGTGAGTTGGCAGGTGGGTGAGGTTGTAGTTGGGTGAGGTTGTAGGTGGGTGAGGAGGGAGGTGGGTGAGAAGGGAGGAGGGTGAGGTGGCAGGTGGCTGAGCGGGCAGGTGGGTGAGGTGGTAAGTGGGTGAAGTGGTAAGTGGGTGAGGTGGTACGTGGGTGAAGTGGTAGTTGGGTGAGGTGGTAAGTGGGTGAAGTGGTAGGTGGTTGAGGAGGCAGGTCGGTGAGGTGGTGGGTGGGTGAGGTTGCAGATGGGTGAGGTTGCAGATGGGTGAGGTGGTAGGTGGGTGAGGTTGCAGATGGCTGAGGTGGTAGGTGGGTAAGGTGGTAGGTAGTTGAGGAGGTAGGTGGGTGAGGTGGCAGTTGGGTGAGAGGGTAGGTGGTTGAGATGGTAGGTGGGTGAGGTGGTAGGTGGGTGAGGTGGTATGTGGGTGAGGAAAAAGGTGGGTGAGTTGTCAGTTGGGTGAGGTGGTAGGTGGTGAGTTGGCATGTGGGCGAGGCCGCATGTCGATGAGGTTATAGGTGGGTGAGGTGGCAGGTGGGTGAGGTGGTAGGTGGTGAGGTTGTAGGTGGGTGAGGAATGAGGTGGGTGAGGAGGGAGGTGGGTGAGCTGGCAGGTGGCTGAGCTGGTAGGTGGGTGATGTGGTAGGTGGGTGAGGAGGCAGGTGGGTGAGGTGGTAGGTTGGTGAGGTTGCAGATGGGTGACGAGGTAGGTGGGTGAGGTGGTAGGTGGGTAGGTGGTAGATGGGTGAGGAGGCAGTTCGGTGAGGTGGTAGGTGGGTGAGGTGGTGGTAAGTGAGGTGGCAGGTGGGTGACTAGGCAGGAGGGTGAGGTGGTAGGTGGGTGAGGTGGAAGGTGGGTGAGGTTGCAGATGGCTGAGGTGGTAGGTGGGTGAGGTGGTAGGTGAGTGAGGTGGCAGGTGGGTGAGGTTGTAGTTGGGTGAGGTGTAAGTTGTGTGACTAGGCAGGTGGGTGAGGTTGCAGATAGGTGAGGTGGTATGTGGGTGAGGAGGCATGTGGGTGAGGTGGTAGGTGGGTGAGGAAACAGGTGGGTGAGGTGGTAGGTGGGTGAGGAGGCAGGTGGGTGAGGTGGTAGGTGGGTGAGGAGGCATGTGGGTGATCTGGCAGGTGGGTGAGGTGGCAGGTGGGTGAATGGTAGGTGGGTGAGGTTGTAGGTGGGTGAGGTGGTGGGTGGGTGAGGTTGCAGATAGGTGAGGTGGTAAGTGGGTGAGGTGCTACGTGGGTGAAGTGTTAGGTGGGTGAGGTGGTACGTGGGTGAAGTGGTAAGTGCGTGAGGTGGTAGGGGGGTGAGGTGGTAGGTGGGTGAGGTGGTATGTGGGTGAGGAGGAAGGTGGGTGAGTTGTCAGTTGGGTGAGGTGGTAGGTGGGTGAGTTGGTATGTGGGTGAGGGGGCATTTCGGTGAGGTGGGATGTGGGTGGGAAGGTAGGTGGTTGAGCTGGTAGGTGGATGAGGTGGTAGGTGGGTGAGGTTGTAGGTGGATGAGGTGGGATGTGGGTGATGTGGAATGTGGGTGAGGTTGCAGATGGGTGAAGAGTTAGGTGGGTGAGGAGGCAGGTGGGTGAGGAGGCTGGTGGGTGAGGAGGCAGGTGGGTGAGGTGGTAGGTGAGTGAGGTAGTAGGAGGGTGAGGTGGTAGGTGGGTGAGGTGGTAGGTGGGTGAGGTTGCAGATGGGTGAAGTGTTAGCTGGGTGAGATGGTATGTGAGTGAGGAGGCAGGTGGTGAGCTTGTAGGTGGGTGAGGTGGAAGGTGGGTGACTAGGCAGGTGGGTGAGGTGGCAGATGTGTGAGGTGGTTGGTGGGTGAGATGGTAGGTGGGTGAGGTGGTATGTGCGTGAGGAGGAAGGTGGGTGATTTGTCTGGTGGGTGAAGTGGTAGGTGGGTGAGGTGGAAGGTGGGCGAGGCGGCATGTTGGTGAGGTGGTAGGTGGGTGAGGTGGCAGGTGGGTGAGGAGGGAGGTGGGTGAGGTGGCAGGTGGCTGATCTGGTAGGTGGGTGAGGTGGTAGGTGGGTGAGGAGACAGGTGGGTGAGGTGGTAGGTGTGTGAGGTTGCAGACGGGTGAAGAGTTAGCTGGGTGAGGTGGTAGGTGGGTGAGGAGGCAGGTGGTGAGGTTGTAGGTGGGTGAGGTGGAAGGTGGGTTCACTAGGCAGGTGGGTGAGGTGGCAGATGTGTGAGGTGGTTGGTGGGTGAGATGGTAGGTGGGTGAGGTGGTATGTGGGTGAGGAGGAAGGTGGGTGAGGTTGTATTTGGGTGAGTTGGAAGGTGGGTGACTAGGCAGGTGGGTGAGGTTGCAGATTGGTGAGGTGGTATGTGGGTGAGGAGGCAGGTGGGTGAGGTGGTAGGTGGGTGAGGTGGCAGGTGGGTTAGGAGGGAGGTGGGTGAGGTGGCAGGTGGCTGATCTGGTAGGTGGGTGAGGTGGTAGGTGGGTGAGGAGACAGGTGGGTGAGGTGGTAGGTGGGTGAGGTTGCAGATGGTGCCGAGGTTGCTGGGTGAGGTGGTAGTTGGGTTAAGAGGCTGGTGGATGAGGTGGCAGGAGAGTGAGATGGTATGTGGGTGAGGTGGAAGGTGGGCGAGGCGGCATGTTGGTGAGGTGGTAGGTGGGTGAGGTGGCAGGTGGGTGAGGAGGGAGGTGGGTGAGGTGGCAGGTGGCTGAGCTGGTAGGTGGGTGAGGTGGTAGGTGGGTGAGGAGGCAGGTGGGTGAGGTGGTAGGTGGGTGAGGTTGCAGATGGGTGAGGTGGTAGGTGGGTGAGGTTGCAGTTGGGTGAATGTTGTAGTTGGTTAAGGAGGCAGGTGGGAGAGGAGGCAGGTGGGTGAGGTGTTCGATGGTTGAGGAGGCAGTTGGGTGATTTGTCAGGTGGGTGAGGTGGTAGGTAGGTGAGGAGGCAGAGGGGTGAGGATGTTGGTGGGTGAGGTGGTAAGTGGGTGAAGTGGTAGGTGAGTGAGGTGGTAGTTCGGTGAAGTGGCAGGTGGGTGAGGTGGTATGTGGGTGAGGTGGTATATGGATGAGATGCTAGGTGGGTGAGGAGGCAGGTGGGTGAGGTGTTCGATGGTTGAGGAGGCAGTTGGGTGATTTGTCAGGTGGGTGAGGTGGTAGGTAGGTGAGGAGGCAGAGGGGTGAGGATGTTGGTGGGTGAGGTGGTAAGTGGGTGAAGTGGTAGGTGAGTGAGGTGGTAGTTCGGTGAAGTGGCAGGTGGTTGAGGTGGCAGGTGAGTGAGGTGGCAGGTGAGTGAGGTGGTAGGTCGGTGAGGTGGCAGGTGGCTGAGGTGGTAGGTTGGTGAGGTGGTAGGTGAGTGAGGTGGCAGATGGGTGAGGTGGTGAGTGGGTGAGGTTGCAGATGGCTGAGGTGGTAGGTGGGTGAGGTGGTAGGTGTGTGAGAATGTAGGTGGGTGAGCTGGTAGGTGGGTGAGGTGGTAGGTGGGTGAGGTGGAAGGTGGGTGACTAGGCAGGTGGGTGAGGTGGTAGGTGGGTGAGGTGGTAGGTGGGTGAGGTTGTAGGTGGGTGAGGTGGGAGGTGTGTGAGGTGGAAGGTGAGTGACTAGGCAGGGGGTTGAGGTGGCAGCTTGGTGAGGTGGTAGGTGGGTGAGGTGGTAAGTGGGTGAAGTGGTAGGTGGGTGAGGTGGTAGGTGCGTGAGGTGGTAGGTGGTTGAGGTTGTAGGTGAGTGAGGTGGTAGGTGGGTGAGGTGGTAGTTGGGTGAGGTTGCAGATGGGTGAGGTGGTAGGTGGGTGAGGTTGCAGTTGGGTGAATGTGGTAGTTGGTTAAGGAGGCAGGTGGGAGAGGAGGCAGGTGGGTGAGGAGGGAGGTGGGTGAGGTGGTATGTGGGTGAGGTGGTATATGGATGAGATGCTAGGTGGGTGAGGAGGCAGGTGGGTGAGGTGTTCGATGGGTGAGGAGGCAGTTGGGTGATTTGTCAGGTGGGTGAGGTGGTAGGTAGGTGAGGAGGCAGAGGGGTGAGGATGTTGGTGGGTGAGGTGGTAAGTGGGTGAAGTGGTAGGTGAGTGAGGTGGTAGTTCGGTGAAGTGGCAGGTGTTTGAGGTGGCAGGTGAGTGAGGTGGCAGGTGAGTGAGGTGGTAGGTCGGTGAGGTGGCAGGTGGCTGAGGTGGTAGGTTGGTGAGGTGGTAGGTGAGTGAGGTGGCAGATGGGTGAGGTGGTGGGTGGGTGAGGTTGCAGATGGGTGAGGTGGGACGTGTGTGAGGTGGAAGGTGAGTGACTAGGCAGTGGGTTGAGGTGGCAGCTTGGTGAGGTGGTAGGTGGGTGAGATGTTAGGTGGGTGAGGGATTAGTTGGGTGAGGTGGTAGGTGGGTCAGGAGGCAGGTGGTTGAGGTGGTAGGTGTGTGAAGTGGTAGGTGAGTGAGGCGGCAGGAGTCTGAGGTGCTAGGTGGTTGAGGTGGTAGGTGGGTGAGGTGTTAATTGGGTGAGATGGTATTTGGGTGAGGAGGCAGGTGGTTCAGGAGGCAGGTGGGTGAGGTGGTAGTTCGGTGAGGTGGTAGGTGGTTAAGGAGGCAGGTGTGTGAGGAGGCAGGTGGTGAGGTGGTAGGTGGGTGAGATTGTAGGTGGGTGAGGTCGTAGGTGGGTGAGGTGGTATGTGGGTGAGGAGGAAGATAGGTGAGTTATCAGGTGGGTGAGTTGGTAGGAGGGTGAGGTGGTAGTTGGGCGAGGGGGCATGTCGGTGAGGTGGTAGGTGGGTGAGGTGTGGATTGGGTGAGGTGGTATTTGGGTGAGGAGGCAGGTGGGTGAGGTGGCAGGTGGTGAGGTGTTAGGTGGGTCAGGAGGCAGGTGGGTGAGGTGGTAGGTGAGTGATGTAGCTGGGCGAGGGGGCATGTCGGTGAGGTGGTAGGTGGGTGAGGATGGAAGTGGGTGAGGAGGGAGGTGGGTGAGGTGGCAGGTGGCTGAGCTGGTAGGTGGGTGATGTGGCAGGTGGGTGAGGTGGTAGGTGGGTGAGGTTGTAGGTGGGTGAGGTGGCAGGTGGGTGAGGTGGGAGGTGGGTGAGGTTGCAGATTGGTGAGGAGGTTGGTGGATGAGGTGGTAACTGGGTGAAGTGGTAGGTGGGTGAGATGGTAGGTGGGTGAAGAGGCTGGTGGGTGAGGTGGCAGTAGAGTGAGGTGGTAGGTGGGTGAGGTTGTAGCTGGGTGAGGTGGTAGGTGGGTGAGGAGGCAGGTCGGTGAGGTGGTAGGTGGATGAGGTGGCATGTGGGTGAGGTGGTGGGTGGGTGAGGTGGCAGGTGAGTGAGGTGGTAGGTGGGTGAGTTGGAAGGTGGCTGACCAGGCAGGTGGGTGAGGTGGTAGGTGGGTGAGGTTGTAGGTGGCTGAGGTTGGAGGTGGGTGAGGTGGAAGGTGGGTGTGGTGTTAGGTGGGTGAAGTGGTAGGTGGGTGAGGTGGCAGGTGGGTGAGGTGGCAGGTGAGTGAGGTGGTAGGTGGGTGAGGAGGAAGGTGGGTGACTAGGCAGGTGGGTGATGTGGTAGGAGGGTGAGGTTGTAGGTGGCTGAGGTGGGAGGTGGGTGAGGTGGAATGTGGGTGAGGAGGCAGGTGGGTGAGGTTGTACGTGGGTGAGGTGGTAGGTGGGTGAGGAGGCAGGTCGGTGAGGTGCCAGGTGGGTGAGGAGGCAGGTCGGTGAGGTGGCAGGTGGGTGAGGTTGCAGATGGGTGAGGAGGTAGGTGGGTGATGTGGTAGGTTTGTGAGGAGGTAGGTGGGTGAGGAGACAGGGGCTTGAGGTGGCATGTGAGTCAGATGGTAGGTGGGTGAGGTGGTAGGTGGGTGAGGAGGCAGGTCGATGAGGTGGTAGGTGGGTGAGGTTGCAGATGGGTGAGGAGGTAGGTGGGTGAGGTGGTAGGTGGGTGAGGTGATAGGCGGGTGGGGTGGTTGATGGGTGAGGTGGTAGGTGAGTGAGGAGGCAGGTGGGTGAGGTGGTAGGTGGCTGAGGTGTTAGGTGGGTAAGGCAGTGGATGGGTGAGTTGGTAGTTGGGTGAGGTGGTACGTGGGTGATGAGGCAGGTGGGTGAGGTGTCAGTTCGGTGAGGTGGTAGGTGGGTCAGGAGGCAGGTGGCTGAGGTGGTAGGTGGTTAAGGAGACAGGTGGGTGAGTAGGCAGGTGGTTGGGGTGGCAGGTGGGTGAGGTGTTATTTGGGTGACAAGGCACGTGGGTGAGCTGGCAGATGGGCGAGGTGGTAGGTGGGTGAGGTTTTAGGTGGGTCAGATGGTAGGTGGGTGAGGTGGAAGGTGGGTGACTAAGCAGGTGGGTGAGGCGGTAGGTGGGTGAGGTGGTAGGTGGGTGAGGTTGTAGGTGGGTGAGGTTTTATGTAGGTGAGATGGTAGGTGGGTGAGGTGTTATGTAGGTGAAATGGTAGGTGAGTGAGGTGGTAGGTGGGTGAGGTGGTAGTTGGGTGAGGTGGTAGGTGGGTGAGGAGGCAGGTGGGCGAGGAGGTAGTTGGGTGAGGTGGTAGGTGGGTGAGTTGGTACGTGGGTGACGTGGTAGGTGGGTGAGGTGGTAGGTGGGTGAGGAGGCAGGTGGGTGAGGAGGTAGTTGGGTGAGTTGGTAGGTGGGTGAGTTGGGAGGTGGGTGAGGTGGCAGGTGAGTGAGGTGGTAGGTGGGTGAGGTGGCAGGTGGGTGACTAGGCAGGTGGGTGAGGTGGTCGGTGGGTGAGGAGACAGGTGGGTGAGGTGGTAGGTGGGTGATGAGGCAGGTGGGTGAGGTGTCAGCTGGGTGAGGTATGTAGGTGTGTGAGGATGCAGGTGGGCGAGGAGGTAGTTGGGTGAGGTGATAGGTGGGTGAGTTGGTAGGTGGGTGAAGTTGTAGGTGGGTGAGGAGGCAGGAGTGTGAGGTGGCAGGTGAGTGAGGTGGTAGGTTGGTGAGGTGGGAGGTGGGTGAGGGGTAGGTGGGTGAGGAGGCAAGTCGTTGAGTTGGTAGGTGGGTGAGGTGGTAGGTGGGGGAGTTGGCAGGTGGTTGAGATGGTAGGAGGGTGAGGTGGAAGGTGGCTGAGGTGGTAGGTGGGTGAGGTGGTAGCTGAGTGAGGAGGCAGGAGGGTGAGGTGATAGGTGGGTGAGGTTGTGGGTGGGTGAGGAGGCAGGTGGGTGAGTTGGTAGGTGGGTAAGGTGGTAGGTGGGTGAGGTGGCAGGTGGGTGAGGAGGCAGGTGGGTGAGGTGGTTGGTGGGTGAGGTGGTTGGCGGGTGGGGTTGTAGACGGGGGAGGTGGCAGGTGAGTGAGGAGGCAGGTGGGTGAGGTGGTAGGTGGGTGAGGTGGTAGGTGGTTAGGGTGGTAGATGGGTGAGGTGGTAGGTGAGTGAGGCGGCAGGAGTCTGAGGTTCTAGGTGGGTGAGGTGGCAGGTGGGTGAGGTGGTAGTTGGGTGAGGTGGTATTTGGGTGAGGAGGCAGGTGGGTGAGGTGGCAGGTGGGTGAGGTGGTAGGTGGGTGAGGAGGAAGGTGGGTGATGTGTTAGGTGGGTGAGGTGGTGGGTGGGTGACTAGGCAGGTGGGTGATGTGGTAGGAGGGTGAGGTTGTAGGTGGCTGAGGTGGGAGGTGGGTGAGGTGGAATGTGGGTGAGGAGGCAGGTGGGTGAGGTTGTACGTGGGTGAGGTGGTAGGTGGGTGAGGAGGCAGGTCGGTGAGGTGCCAGGTGGGTGAGGAGGCAGGTCGGTGAGGTGGCAGGTGGGTGAGGTTGCAGATGGGTGAGGAGGTAGGTGGGTGATGTGGTAGGTTTGTGAGGAGGTAGGTGGGTGAGGAGACAGGGGCTTGAGGTGGCATGTGAGTCAGATGGTAGGTGGGTGAGGTGGTAGGTGGGTGAGGAGGCAGGTCGATGAGGTGGTAGGTGGGTGAGGTTGCAGATGGGTGAGGAGGTAGGTGGGTGAGGTGGTAGGTGGGTGAGGTGATAGGCGGGTGGGGTGGTTGATGGGTGAGGTGGTAGGTGAGTGAGGAGGCAGGTGGGTGAGGTGGTACGTGGCTGAGGTGTTAGGTGGGTGAGGCGGTGGATGGGTGAGTTGGTAGTTGGGTGAGGTGGTACGTGGGTGATGAGGCAGGTGGGTGAGGTGTCAGTTGGGTGAGGTGGCAGGTGGGTCAGGAGGCAGGTGGCTGAGGTGGTAGGTGGTTAAGGAGGCAGGTGGGTGAGTAGGCAGGTGGTTGGGGTGGCAGGTGGGTGAGGTGTTATTTGGGTGACAAGGCACGTGGGTGAGCTGGCAGATGGGCGAGGTGGTAGGTGGTTGAGGTTTTAGGTGGGTCAGATGGTAGGCGGGTGAGGTGGAAGGTGGGTGACTAGACAGTTGGGTGAGGTGGTAGGTGAGTGAGGTGGAAGGTGGGTGACTAGGCAGGTGGGTGAGGTGGTAGGTGGGTGAGGTGGTAGGTGGGTGAGGTTGTAGGTGGGTGAGGTTTTATGTAGGTGAGATGGTAGGTGGGTGAGGTGTTATGTAGGTGAAATGGTAGGTGAGTGAGGTGGTAGGTGGGTGAGGTGGTAGTTGGGTGAGGTGGTAGGTGGGTGAGGAGGCAGGTGGGCGAGGAGGTAGTTGGGTGAGGTGGTAGGTGGGTGAGTTGGTAGGTGGGTGACGTGGTAGGTGGGTGAGGTGGTAGGTGGGTGAGGAGGCAGGTGGGTGAGGAGGTAGTTGGGTGAGTTGGTAGGTGGGTGAGTTGGGAGGTGGGTGAGGTGGTAGGTGGGTGAGGTGGCAGGTGAGTGAGGTGGTAGGTGGGTGAGGTGGAAGGTGGGTGACTAGGCAGGTGGGTGAGGTGGTCGGTGGGTGAGGAGGCAGGTGGGTGAGGTGGTAGGTGGGTGATGAGGCAGGTGGGTGAGGTGTCAGCTGGGTGAGGTATGTAGGTGTGTGAGGATGCAGGTGGGCGAGGAGGTAGTTGGGTGAGGTGATAGGTGGGTGAGTTGGTAGGTGGGTGAAGTTGTAGGTGGGTGAGGAGGCAGGGGTGTGAGGTGGCAGGTGAGTGAGGTGGTAGGTTGGTGAGGTGGGAGGTGGGTGAGGTGGTAGGTGGGTGAGGAGGCAAGTCGTTGAGTTGGTAGGTGGGTGAGGTGGTAGGTGGGGGAGTTGGCAGGTGGTTGAGATGGTAGGAGGGTGAGGTGGAAGGTGGCTGAGGTGGTAGGTGGGTGAGGTGGTAGCTGAGTGAGGAGGCAGGAGGGTGAGGTGATAGGTGGGTGAGGTTGTGGGTGGGTGAGGAGGCAGGTGGGTGAGTTGGTAGGTGGGTGAGTTGGTAGGTGGGTGAGGTGGCAGGTGGGTGAGGTGGTTGGTGGGTGAGGTGGTTGACGGGTGGGGTTGTAGACGGGGGAGGTGGTAGGTGAGTGAGGAGGCAGGTGGGTGAGGTGGTAGGTGAGTGAGGCGGCAGGAGTCTGAGGTTCTAGGTGGGTGAGGTGGCAGGTGGGTGAGGTGGTAGTTGGGTGAGGTGGTATTTGGGTGAGGAGGCAGGTGGGTGAGGTGGCAGGTGGGTGAGGTTCTAAGTGGGTGAGGTGGTAGGTGTGTCAGGAGGCAGGTGGGTGAGGTGGTAGGTGGGTCAGGAGGCAGGTGGGTGAGGTGGTAGGTGGTTAAGGTGGCAGATGGGTGAGGTGGCAGGTGGGTGAGGTGGTAAGTGGCTGAGGTGGTAGGTGGGTCAGGAGGCAGGTGGGTGAGGTGGTAGGTGGTTAAGGTGGCAGATGGGTGAGGTGGCAGTTGGGTGAGGTGGTAAGTGGCTGAGGTGGTAGGTGGGTGAGGAGGCAGGTGGGTGAAGTGGTAGGTGAGTGAGGTGGAAGGTGGGTGACTAGGCAGGTGGGTGAGGTGGCAGATGTGTGAGGTGGTAGGTGGGTAAGATGCTAGGTGGGTGAGGAGGAAGGTGGGTGAGTTGTCAGTTGGGTGAGGTGATAGGTGGGTGAGTTGGTATGTGGGTGAGGGGGCATGTCGGTGAGGTGGGATGTGAGTGAGTTGGCAGGTGGGTGAGGTTGTAGTTGGGTGAGGTTGTAGGTGGGTGAGGAGGGAGGTGGGTGAGGAGCGAGGTGGGTGAGGTGGCAGGTGGCTGAGCTGGTAGGTGGGTGAGGTGGTAAGTGGGTGAAGTGGTAAGTGGGTGAGGTGGTAGGTGGGTGAGGTGGCAGGTGATTGAGGTGGCAGGTGAGTGAGATGGTAGGTGCGTGAGGTGGTAGGTGGATGAGGTGGTAGGTGGGTGAGGAGGCAGGTCGGTGAGGTGTTGGGTGGGTGAGGTTGCAGATGGGTTAGGTTGCAGATGGGTGAGGTGGTAGGTGGGTGAGGTGGTAGGTGGGTGATGTTGCAGATGGCTGAGGTGGTAGGTGGGTGAGGTGGTAGGTAGTTGAGGAGGTAGGTGGGTGAGGTGGCAGTTGGGTGAGAGGGTAGGTGGTTGAGCTGGTAGGTGGGTGAGGTGGTATGTGGGTGCGGAGGAAGGTGGGTGAGTTGTCAGTTGGGTGAGGTGGTAGGTGGGTGAGTTGGCATGTGGGCGAGGCGGCATGTCGGTGAGGTTATAGGTGGGTGAGGTGGCAGGTGGGTGAGGTGGTAGGTGGGTGAGGTTGTAGGTGGGTGAGGAATGAGTTGGGTGAGGAGGGGGGTGGGTGAGCTGGCAGGTGGATGAGCTGGTAGGTGGGTGATGTGGTAGGTGGGTGAGGAGGCAGGTGGGTGAGGTGGTAGGTGGGTGAGGTTGCAGATGGGTGACGAGGTTGGTGGGTGAGGTGGTAGGTGGTTTAAGAGGCTGGTGGATGAGGTGGCAGGTGAGTGAGGAAGTAGGTGAGTGAGGTGGTAGGTGTGTGAGGTGGCAGGTGAGTGAGGTGGCAGGTGGGTGAGGTGGTAGGTGGGTAGGTGGTAGATGGGTGAGGACGCAGGTCGGTGAGGTGGTAGGTGGGTGAGGTGGTAGGTGAGTGAGGTGACAGGTGGGTGACTAGGCAGGAGGGTGAGGTGGTAGGTGGGCGAGGTGGAAGGTGGGTGAGGTTGCACATGGCTGAGGTGGTAGGTGGGTGAGGTGGTAGGTGAGTGAGGTGGCAGGTGGGTGAGGTTGTAGTTGGGTGAGGTGTAAGGTGTGTGACTAGGCAGGTGGGTGAGGTTGCAGATAGGTGAGGTGGTATGTGGGTGTTGAGGCATGTGGGTGAGGTGGTAGGTGGGTGAGGAAGCAGGTGGGTGAGGTGGTAGGTGGGTGAGGAGGCAGGTGGGTGAGGTGGTAGGTGGGTGAGGAGGCAGGTGGGTGAGGTGGTAGGTGGGTGAGGAGGCATGTGGGTGAGCTGGCAGGTGGGTGAGGTGGCAGGTGGGTGAATGGTAGGTGCGTGAGGTTGTAGGTGGGTGAGGTTGGAGGTGGGTGAGGTGGAAGGTGGGTGTGGTGTTAGGTGGGTGAAGTGGTAGGTGGGTGAGGTGGCAGGTGGGTGAGGTGGCAGGTGAGTGAGGTGGTAGGTGGGTGAGGAGGAAGGTGGGTGATGTGTTAGGTGGGTGAGGTGGTGGGTGGGTGACTAGGCAGGTTGGTGAGGTGGTAGGTGGGTGAGGTTGTATGTGGCTGAGGTGGGAGGTGGGTGAGGTGGAATATGGGTGAGGAGGCAGGTGGGTGAGGTGATAGGCGTGTGGGGTGGTTGATGGGTGAGGTGGTAGGTGAGTGAGGAGGCAGGTGGGTGAGGTGGTAGGTTGCTGAGGTGTTAGGTGGGTGAGGTGGTGGGTGGGTGAGTTGGTAGTTGGGTGAGGTGGTACGTGGGTGATGAGGCAGGTGGGTGAGGTGTCAGTTGGGTGAGGTGGTAGGTGGGTCAGGAGGCAGGTGGGTGAGGTGGTAGGTGGTTAAGGAAGCAGGTGGGTGAGGAGGCAGGTGGTTGGGGTGGCAGGTGGGTGAGGTGTTA
Source organism: Isurus oxyrinchus (assembly GCA_026770705.1). Classification (NCBI taxonomy): domain Eukaryota; kingdom Metazoa; phylum Chordata; class Chondrichthyes; order Lamniformes; family Lamnidae; genus Isurus; species Isurus oxyrinchus. The sequence continues at coordinate 170,520,258 of JANJGN010000009.1, forward strand.
TGTGGGTGACAAGGCACGTGGGTGCACTGGCAGATGGGCGAGGTGGCAGGTGGTTGAGGTTTTAGGTGGGTCAGATGGTAGGTGGGTGAGGTGGAAGGTGGGTGACTAGGCAGGTGAGTGAGGTGGTAGGTGGGTGAGGTGGAAGGTGGGTGACTAGGCAGGTGGGTGAGGTGGTAGGTGGGTGAGGTGGTAGTTGGGTGAGGTGGTAGGTGGGTGAGGAGGCAGGTGGGCGAGGAGGTAGTTGGGTGAGGTGGTAGGTGGGTGAAGAGGTAGTTGGGTGAGTTGGTAGGTGGGTGAGTTGGTAGGTGGGTGAGTTGGGAGGTGGATGAGGTGGTAGGTGGGTGAGGTGGCAGGTGAGTGAGGTGGAAGGTGGGTGAGGTGGAAGGTGTGTGACTAGGCAGGTGGGTGAGGTGGTAGGTGGGTGAGGAGGCAGGTGGGCGAGGAGGTAGTTGGGTGAGGTGGTAGATGGGTGAGTTGGTAGGTGGGTGAGGTGGTAGGTGGATGAGGAGGCAGGTGGGTGAGGAGGTAGTTGGGTGAGTTGGTAGGTGGGTGAGTTGGTAGGTGGGTGAGTTGGGAGGTGGGTGAGGTGGTAGGTGGGTGAGGTGGCAGGTGAGTAAGGTGGAAGGTGGGTGATGTGGAAGGTGGGTGACTAGGCAGGTGGGTGAGGTGGTAGGTGGGTGAGTTGGTAGGTGGGTGAAGTGGTAGGTGGGTGAGGAGGCAGGGGCGTGAGGTGTCAAGTGAGTGAGGTGGTAGGTTGGTGAGGTGGGAGGTGTGTGAGGTGGTAGGTGGGTGAGGAGGCAGGTCGTTGAGGTGGTAGGTGGTTGAGGTGGTAGGTGGGGGAGTTGGCAGGTGGTTGAGATGGTAGGAGGGTGATGTGGAAGGTGGCTGAGGTGGTAGGTGGGTGAGGTGGTCGGTGAGTGAGGAGGCAGGAGGGTGAGGTGATGGGTGGGTGAGGAGGCAGGTGGGTGAGTTGGTAGGTGGGCGAGGTGATAGGTGGGTGAGGTGGCAGGTGGGTGAGGAGGCAGGTGAGTGAGGTGGTTGTTGGGTGAGGTGGTTGGCGTGTGGGGTTGTAGACGGGGGAGGTGGTAGGTGAGTGAGGAGGCAGGTGGGTGAGGTGGTAGGTGGGTGAGGTGGTAGGTGGTTAGGGTGGTAGATGGGTGAGGTGGTAGGTGAGTGAGGCGGCAGGAGTCTGAGGTGCTAGGTGGGTGAGGAGGCAGGCGGGTGAGGTGGCAGGTGTGTGAGGTTCTAAGTGGGTGAGGTGGTAGGTGTGTCAGGAGGCAGGTGGGTGAGGTGGTAGGTGGGTCTGGAGGCAGGTGGGTGAGGTGGTAGGTGGTTAAGGTGGCAGATGGGTGAGGTGGCAGGTGGGTGAGGTGGTAAGTGGCTGAGGTGGTAGGTGGGTCAGGAGGCAGGTGGGTGAGGTGGTAGGTGGTTAAGGTGGCAGATGGGTGAGGTGGCAGTTGGGTGAGGTGGTAAGTGGCTGAGGTGGTAGGTGGGTGAGGAGGCAGGTGGGTGAGGTGGTAGGTGGGTGAGGTGGAAGGTGGGTGACTAGGCAGGTGGGTGAGGTGGCAGATGTGTGAGGTGGTAGGTGGGTGAGATGCTAGGTGGGTGAGGAGGAAGGTGGGTGAGTTGTCAGTTGGGTGAGGTGATAGGTGGGTGATTTGGTATGTGGGTGAGGGGGCATGTCGGTGAGGTGGGATGTGAGTGAGTTGGCAGGTGGGTGAGGTTGTAGTTGGGTGAGGTTGTAGGTGGGTGAGGAGGGAGGTGGGTGAGGAGCGAGGTGGGTGAGGTGGCAGGTGGCTGAGCTGGTAGGTGGGTGAGGTGGTAAGTGGGTGAAGTGGTAAGTGGGTGAGGTGGTAGGTGGGTGAGGTGGCAGGTGATTGAGGTGGCAGGTGAGTGAGATGGTAGGTGCGTGAGGTGATAGGTGGGTGAGGTGGTAGGTGGTTGAGGAGGCAGGTCGGTGAGGTGGTGGTTGGGTGAGGTTGCAGATGGGTGAGGTTGCAGATGGGTGAGGTGGTAGGTGGGTGAGGAGGTAGGTGGGTGAGGTTGCAGATGGCTGAGGTGGTAGGTGGGTAAGGTGGTAGGTAGTTGAGGAGGTAGGTGGGTGAGGTGGCAGTTGGGTGAGAGGGTAGGTGGTTGAGATGGTAGGTGGGTGAGGTGGTAGGTGGGTGAGGTGGTATGTGGGTGAGGAAAAAGGTGGGTGAGTTGTCAGTTGGGTGAGCTGGTAGGTGGGTGAGTTGGCATGTGGGCGAGGCCGCATGTCGATGAGGTTATAGGTGGGTGAGGTGGCAGGTGGGTGAGGTGGTAGGTGGTGAGGTTGTAGGTGGGTGAGGAATGAGGTGGGTGAGGAGGGAGGTGGGTGAGCTGGCAGGTGGCTGAGCTGGTAGGTGGGTGATGTGGTAGGTGGGTGAGGAGGCAGGTGGGTGAGGTGGTAGGTGGGTGAGGTTGCAGATGGGTGACGAGGTAGGTGGGTGAGGTGGTAGGTGGGTAGGTGGTAGATGGGTGAGGAGGCAGTTCGGTGAGGTGGTAGGTGGGTGAGGTGGTGGTAAGTGAGGTGGCAGGTGGGTGACTAGGCAGGAGGGTGAGGTGGTAGGTGGGTGAGGTGGAAGGTGGGTGAGGTTGCAGATGGCTGAGGTGGTAGGTGGGTGAGGTGGTAGGTGAGTGAGGTGGCAGGTGGGTGAGGTTGTAGTTGGGTGAGGTGTAAGGTGTGTGACTAGGCAGGTGGGTGAGGTTGCAGATAGGTGAGGTGGTATGTGGGTGAGGAGGCATGTGGGTGAGGTGGTAGGTGGGTGAGGAAACAGGTGGGTGAGGTGGTAGGTGGGTGAGGAGGCAGGTGGGTGAGGTGGTAGGTGGGTGAGGAGGCAGGTGGGTGAGGTGGTAGGTGGGTGAGGAGGCATGTGGGTGAGCTGGCAGGTGGGGGAGGTGGCAGGTGGGTGAATGGTAGGTGGGTGAGGTTGTAGGTGGGTGAGGTGGTGGGTGGGTGAGGTTGCAGATAGGTGAGGTGGTAAGTGGGTGAGGTGCTACGTGGGTGAAGTGTTAGGTGGGTGAGGTGGTACGTGGGTGAAGTGGTAAGTGCGTGAGGTGGTAGGTGGGTGAGGTGGTAGTTGGGTGAGGAGGCAGGTCGGTGAGGTGGTGGGTGGGTGAGGTTGCAGAAGGGTGAGGTGGTAGGTGGGTGAGGTGGTAGGTGGGTGAGGTGGTAGGTAGTTGAGGAGATAGGTGGGTGAGGAGGCAGATGGGTGAGAATGTAGGTGGTTGAGCTGGTAGGTGGGTGAGGTGGTAGGTGGGTGAGGTGGTATGTGGGTGAGGAGGAAGGTGGGTGAGTTGTCAGTTGGGTGAGGTGGTAGCTGGGTGAGATGTTATGTGGGTGAGGGGGCATTTCGGTGAGGTGGGATGTGGGTGGGAAGGTAGGTGGTTGAGCTGGTAGGTGGATGAGGTGGTAGGTGGGTCAGGTGGTAGGTGGGTGAGGTTGTAGGTGGATGAGGTGGGATGTGGGTGATGTGGAATGTGGGTGAGGTTGCAGATGGGTGAAGAGTTAGGTGGGTGAGGAGGCAGGTGGGTTAGGTGATAGGTGGGTGAGGAGGCAGGTGGGTGAGGAGGCAGGTGGGTGAGGAGGCAGGTGGGTGAGGTGGTAGGTGAGTGAGGTAGTAGGAGGGTGAGGTGGTAGGTGGGTGAGGTGGTAGGTGGGTGAGGTTGCAGACGGGTGAAGAGTTAGCTGGGTGAGGTGGTAGGTGGGTGAGGAGGCAGGTGGTGAGGTTGTAGGTGGGTGAGGTGGAAGGTGGGTGACTAGGCAGGTGGGTGAGGTGGCAGATGTGTGAGGTGGTTTTTGGGTGAGATGGTAGGTGGGTGAGGTGGTATGTGGGTGAGGAGGAAGGTGGGTGAGGTTGTAGTTGGGTGAGTTGGAAGGTGTGTGATTAGGCAGGTGGGTGAGTTTGCAGATTGGTGAGGTGGTATGTGGGTGAGGAGGCAGGTGGGTGAGGTGGTAGTTGGGTGAGGTGGCAGGTGGGTGAGGAGGGAGGTTGGTGAGGTGGCAGGTGGCTGATCTGGTAGGTGGGTGAGGTGGAAGGTGGGTGAGGAGACAGGTGGGTGAGGTGGTAGGTGGGTGAGGTTGCAGATGGGTGCCGAGGTTGCTGGGTGAGGTGATAGGTGGGTTAAGAGGCTGGTGGATGAGGTGGCAGGAGAGTGAGATGGTAGGTGGGTGAGGTGGAAGGTGGGCGAGGCGGCATGTTGTTGAGGTGGTAGGTGGGTGAGGTGGCAGGTGGGTGAGGAGGGAGGTGGGTGAGGTGGCAGGTGGCTGAGCTGGTAGGTGGGTGAGGTGGTAGGTGGGTGAGGAGGCAGGTGGGTGAGGTGGTAGGTGGGTGAGGTTGAAGATGGGTGCCGAGGTTCATGGGTGAGGTGGTAGGTCGGTTAAGAGGCTGGTGGATGAGGTGGCAGGAGAGTGAGATGATAGGTGGGTGAGGTGGTAGGTGGGTGAGGTGGTAGGTGGGTGAGGTGGCAGGTGAGTGAGGTGGTAGGTGGGTGAGGTGGTAGGTGGGTGAGGTGGTAGGTGGGTGAGGAGGCATGTCGGTGAGGTGGTAGGTGGGTGAGGTGATAGGTGAGTGAGGTGGCAGGTGGGTGACTAGGCAGATGGGTGAGGTGGATGTGGGTGAGGTGGCAGGTGGGTGAGGTTGTAGTTGGGTGAGTTGGAAGGTGGGTGACTAGGCAGGTGGGTGAGGTTGCAGATTGGTGAGGTGGTATGTGGGTGAGGAGGCAGGTGGGTGAGGTGGTAGGTGGGTGAGGAGGCAGGTGGGTGAGGATGCAGGTGGGTGAGGTGATAGGTGGGTGAGGAGGCAGGTGGGTGAGGAGGCAGGTTTGTGAGGAGTCAGGTGGGTGAGGTGGTAGGAGGGTGAGGGGGCATGTGGGTGAGCTGGCAGGTGGGTGAGGTGGCAGATGGGTGAGGTGGTAGGTGGGTGTGGTGTTATGTGGGTGAGGTGGTAGGTGGGTGAGGAGGCTGGTCGGTGAGGTGGTCGGTGGGTGAGGTTGCAGATGGGTGAGGTGGTAGGTGGGTGAGATGGAAGGTGGGTGAGATGGAAGGTGGGTGAGGTGGAAGGTGGTGGAGGATGAAGGTGGATGTCTAGGCAGGTGGGTGAGGTGGTAGTTGGGTGAATGGTAGCTGGGTGAGGTTGTAGGTGGGTGAGATGGTTAGGTGAGTGAGGTGGTAGGTGAGTGAGTTGGTAGGTGGGTGAGGAGGCAGGTGGGTGAGGTGGAAGTTGAGTGAGGTGGTAGGTGGTTGAAGTGGTAGGTGGGTGAGGAGGCAGGTGGGTGAGTTGGTAGGTTGGCGAGGTGATAGTTGTGTGAGGTGGCAGGTGGGTGAGGAGGCAGGTGGGTGAGGTGGTAGGTGGGTGAGGTGGTTGGCGGGTGGGGTTGTAGATGGGGGAGGTGGTAGGTGAGTGAGGAGGCAGGTGGGTGAGGGGGTAGGTGGGTGAGGTGGTAGGTGGTTAGGGTGGTAGATGGGTGAGGTGGTAGGTGAGTGAGGCAGCAGGAGTCTGAGCTGCTATGTGGGTGAGGTGGTAGGTGGGTGAGGTGGTAGTTGGGTGAGGTGGTATTTGGGTGAGGAGGCAGGTGGGTGAGGTGGCAGGTGGGTGAGGTTCTAAGTGGGTGAGGTGGTAGGTAGTTGAGGAGGTAGGTGGGTGAGGTGGCACTTGGGTGAGAAGGTAGGTGGTTGAGCTGGTAGGTGGGTGAGGTGGTAGGTGGGTGAGATAGTATGTGGGTGAGGAGGAAGGTGGGTGAGTTGTCAGTTGGGTGAGGTGGTAGGTGGGTGAGTTGGTATGTGGGTGAGGGGGCATGTCGGTGAGGTGGGATGTGAGTGGGAAGGTAGGTGGTTGAGCTGGTAGGTGGGTGAGGTGGTAGGTGGGTGAGGTGGTAGGTGGGTGAGGTTGTAGGTGGATGAGGTGGGAGGTGGGTGAGGTGGAATGTGGGTGACTAGGCAGGTGGGTGAGGTGGCAGATTGGTGAGGTGGTAGGTTGGTGAGATGTTAGGTGGGTGAGGGGTTAGGTGGGTGAGATGGTAGGTGGGTGATGTGTTAGGTGGGTGATGTGGTAGGTGGGTGAGGAGGCTGGTCGGTGACGTGGTAGGTGGTTTAGCTTAGAGGTGGGTGAGGTTGTAGGTGGTTGACGAGTTAGGTGGGTGAGGTGGCAGGTGGCTGAGGTGGTAGATGGCTGAGGTGGTAGGTGGGTGGTGGTAGGTGGGTGAGGAGGCAGGTGGGTGAGGTGGTAGGTGAGTGAGGTAGTAGGAGGGTGAGGTGGTAGGTGGGTGAGATGGTATGTGAGTGAGGAGGCAGGTGGTGTGGTGGTAGGTGGGTGAGGTGGAAGGTGGGTGACTAGGCAGGTGGGTGAGGTGGCAGATGTGTGAGGTGGTTGGTGGGTGAGATGCTAGGTGGAAGAGGTGGTATGTGGGTGAGGAGGAAGGTGGGTGATTTGTCTGGTGGGTGAGGTGGTAGGTGGGTGAGGTGGCAGGTGGGTGAGGTGGTTAGCGGGTGGGGTTGTAGATGGGGGAGGTGGTAGGTGAGTGAGGAGGCAGGTGGGTGAGGGGGTAGGTGGGTGAGGTGGTAGGTGGTTAGGGTGGTAGATGGGTGAGGTGGTAGGTGAGTGAGGCGGCAGGAGTCTGAGCTGCTATGTGGGTGAGGTGGTAGTTGGGTGAGGTGGTATTTGGGTGAGGAGGCAGGTGGGTGAGGTGGCAGTTGGGTGAGAAGGTAGGTGGTTGAGCTGGTAGGTGGGTGAGGTGGTAGGTGGGTGAGGTGGTATGTGGGTGAGGAGGAAGGTGGGTGAGTTGTCAGTTGGGTGAGGTGGTAGGTGGGTGAGTTGGTATGTGGGTGAGGGGGCATGTCGGTGAGGTGGGATGTGAGTGGGAAGGTAGGTGGTTGAGCTGGTAGGTGGGTGAGGTGGTAGGTGGGTGAGGTGGTAGGTGGGTGAGGTTGTAGGTGGATGAGGTGGGAGGTGGGTGAGGTGGAATGTGGGTGACTAGGCAGGTGGGTGAGGTGGCAGATTGGTGAGGTGGTAGGTTGGTGAGATGTTAGGTGGGTGAGGGGTTAGGTGGGTGAGATGGTAGGTGGGTGAGGTGTTAGGTGGGTGAGGTGGTAGGTGGGTGAGGAGGCTGGTCGGTGACGCGGTAGGTGGTTGAGCTTAGAGGTGGGTGAGGTTGTAGGTGGTTGACGAGTTAGGTGGGTGAGGTGGCAGGTGGCTGAGGTGGTAGATGGCTGAGGTGGTAGGTGGGTGGTGGTAGGTGGGTGAGGAGGCAGGTGGGTGAGGTGGTAGGTGAGTGAGGTAGTAGGAGGGTGAGGTGGTAGGTGGGTGAGATGGTATGTGAGTGAGGAGGCAGGTGGTGTGCTGGTAGGTGGGTGAGGTGGAAGGTGGGTGACTAGGCAGGTGGGTGAGGTGGCAGATGTGTGAGGTGGTTGGTGGGTGAGATGCTAGGTGGGTGAGGTGGTATGTGGGTGAGGAGGAAGTTGGGTGATTTGTCTGGTGGGTGAGGTGGTAGGTGGGTGAGGTGGCAGGTGGGTGTGGTTGTAGGTGGTGAGGTTGTAGGTGGGTGAGGAATGAGGTGGGTTGGAGGGAGGTGGGTGAGGTGGCAGGTGGCTGAGCTGGTAGGTGGGTGAGGTGGTAGGTGGGTGAGGAGGCAGGCGGGTGAGGTTGCAGATGGGTGACGAGGTTGGTGGGTGAGGTGGTAGGTGGGTTGAGAGGCTGGTGGATGAGGTGGCAGGTGAGTGAGATGGTAGGTGGGTGAGGTGGTAGGTGGGTGAGGTGGTAGGTGGTTGAGGTGGCAGGTGAGTGATGTGGTAGGTGGGTGAGGTATTAGGTGGGTGAGGTGGTAGGTGGGTGAGGAGGCAGGTCGGTGAGGTGGTAGGTGGGTGAGGTGGAAGGTGGGTGAGGTTGCAGATGGCTGAGGCGGTAGGTGGGTGAGGTGGTAGGTTAGTGAGGTGGCAGGTGGGTGAGGTTGTAGTTGGGTGAGGTGGAAAGTGGGTGACTAGGCAGGTGGGTGAGGTTGCAGATTGGTGAGGTGCTTTGTGGGTGAGGAGGCATGTGGGTGAGGTGTTAGGTGGGTGAGGAGGCAGGTGTGTGAGGTGGTTGTTGGGTGAGGAGGCAGGTGGGTGAGGTGGTAGGTGGGTGAGGTGGCAGGTGGGTTAGGTGGTAGATGGGTGAGGTTGCAGATGGGTGAGGTGGTAGGTGGGTGAGATGGTATGTGGGTGAGGTGGTAGGTGGGTGAGGAGGCAGGTCGGTGAGGTGGTAGGTGGGTGAGGTTGCAGATGGGTGAAATTGTATGTGGGTGAGGTGGAAGGTGGGTGACTAGGCAGGTGGGTGAGGTTGCAGATTGGTGAGGTGGTATGTGGGTGAGGAGGCATGTGGGTGAGGTGGTAGGTGGGTGAGGTGGTAGGTGGGTGAGATGTAAGGTGGGTGAGGTGGAAGGTGGGTGAGGTGGAAGGTGGGTGAGGTGGTAGGTGGGTGACTAGGCAGGTGGGTGAGGTGGTCGGTGGGTGAATGTTAGGTGGGTGAGGTTGTAGATTTGTGAGGTGGTGGGTGGGTGAGGTTGCAGATGGGTGAGGTGGTTGGTGGCTGAGGATTCAGCTTGGTGAGGTGGCAGGTGGGTGAGGTGGTAGGTGGTTGAAGTGGTAGTGGGTGACTAGGCAGGTGGGTGCGGTGGCAGATTGGTGAGGTGGTAGGTGGGTGAGGAGGTAGGTGGGTGAAGTGGCTGGTGGGTGAGGTGGCAGATTGGTGAGGTGGTAGGTGGGCGAGGTTGATGATGGGCGAGGAGGTAGTTGGGTGAGGTGGTAGGTGCGTGAGGTGGTATTTGGGTGAAGTAGTAGGTGGGTGAGGTGGCAGGGAGGTGAGGTGCCAGGTGAATGAGGTGGTAGGTGGGAGAGGTGGTAGGTGGGTGAGCTGGTAGGTGGGTGAAGGGGTAGGTGGGTGACTAGGCAGGTGGGTGAGGTGGTAGGTGGGTGAGGTGGAAGTTGTGTGAGGTGGTAGGTGGTTGAGGTGGTAGGTGGGTGAGGTGGCAGGTGGGTGAGGTGGTATGTGGGTGAGGAGGCAGGTGGGTGAGGAGGTAGGTGGGTGAGGTGGTAGGTGTGTGAGGTGGTAGATGGGTGAGGTGGTAGGTGGGTGAGGTGGTAGGTGGGTGAGGAGGCAGGTCGGTGAGGTGGTAGGTGGGTGAGGTGGTAGGTGAGTGAGGTGGCAGGTGGGTGAGGTTGTAGTTGGGTGAGGTGTAAGGTGTGTGACTAGGCAGTTGGGTGAGGTTGCAGATAGGTGAGGTGGTATGTGGCTGAGGAGGCATGAGGGTGAGGTGGTAGGTGGGTGAGGAAACAGGTGTGTGAGGTGGTAGGTGGGTGAGGAGGCAGGTGGGTGAGGTGGTAGGTGGGTGAGGAGGCAGGTGGGTGAGGTGGTAGGTGGGTGAGGAGGCATGTGGGTGAGCTGGCAGGTGGGGGAGGTGGCAGGTGGGTGAATGGTAGGTGGGTGAGGTTGTAGGTGGGTGGGTGAGGTTGCAGATAGGTGAGGTGGTAAGTGGGTGAGGTGCTACGTGGGTGAAGTGTTAGGTGGGTGAGGTGGTACGTGGGTGAAGTGGTAAGTGCGTGAGGTGGTAGGTGGGTGAGGTGGTAGGTGGGTGAGGAGGCAGGTCGGTGAGGTGGTGGGTGGGTGAGGTTGCAGATGGGTGAGGTGGTAGGTGGGTGAGGTGGTAGGTGTGTGAGGTTGCAGATGGCTGAGGTGGTAGGTGGGTGAGGTGGTAGGTAGTTGAGGAGGTAGGTGGGTGAGGAGGCAGATGGTTGAGAAGCTAGGTGGTTGAGCTGGTAGGTGGGTGAGGTGGTAGGTGGGTGAGGTGGTATGTGGGTGAGGAGGAAGGTGGGTGAGTTGTCAGTTGGGTGAGGTGGTAGGTGGGTGAGTTGGTATGTGGGTGAGGGGGCATTTCGGCGAGGTGGGATGTGGGTGGGAAGGTAGGTGGTTGAGCTGGTAGGTGGATTAGGTGGTAGGTGGGTCAGGTGATAGGTGGGTGAGGTTGTAGGTGGATGAGGTGGGATGTGGGTGATGTGGAATGTGGGTGAGGTTGCAGATGGGTGAAGAGTTAGGTGGGTGAGTAGGCAGGTGGGTTAGGTGATAGGTGGGTGAGGAGGCAGGTGGGTGAGGAGGCAGGTGGGTGAGGAGGCAGGTGGGTGAGGTGGTAGGTGGGTGAGGTTGCAGATGGGTGCCGAGGTTGCTGGGTGAGGTGGTAGGTGGGTTAAGAGGCTGGTGGATGAGGTGGCAGGAGAGTGAGATGGTAGGTGGGTGAGGTGGCAGGTGGGTGAGGAGAGAGGTGGGTGAGGTGGCAGGTGGCTGAGCTGGTAGGTGGGTGAGGTGGTAGGTGGGTGAGGAGGCAGGTGGGTGAGGTGGTAGGTGGGTGAGGTTGCAGATGGGTGCCGAGGTTGATGGGTGAGGTGGTAGGTGGGTTAAGAGGCTGGTGGATGAGGTGGCAGGAGAGTGAGATGGTAGGTGGGTGAGGTGGTAGGTGGGTGAGATGGTAGGTGGGTGAGGTGGCAGGTGAGTGAGGTGGTAGGTAGCTGAGGTGGTAGGTGGGTGAGGTGGTAGGTGGGTGAGGAGGCAGGTCGGTGAGGTGGTAGGTGGGTGAGGTGATAGGTGAGTGAGGTGGCAGGTGGGTGACTAGGCAGATGGGTGAGGTGGATGTGGGTGAGGTGGCAGGTGGGTGAGGTTGTAGTTGGGTGAGTTGGAAGGTGGGTGACTAGGCAGGTGGGTGAGGTTGCAGATTGGTGAGGTGGTATGTGGGTGAGGAGGCAGGTGGGTGAGGTGGTAGGTGGGTGAGGAGGCAGGTGGGTGAGGATGCAGGTGGGTGAGGTGATAGGTGGGTGAGGAGGCAGGTGGGTGAGGAGGCAGGTTTGTGAGGAGGCAGGTGGGTGAGGTGGTAGGAGGGTGAGGGGGCATATGGGTGAGCTGGCAGGTGGGTGAGGTGGCAGATGGGTGAGGTGGTAGGTGGGTGTGGTGTTATGTGGGTGAGGTGGTAGGTGGGTGAGGAGGCTGGTCGGTGAGGTGGTCGGTGGGTGAGATTGCAGATGGATGAGGTGGTAGGTGGGTGAGATGGAAGGTGGGTGAGGTGGAAGGTGGTGGAGGATGAAGGTGGATGTCTAGGCAGGTGGGTGAGGTGGTAGGTGGGTGAATGGTAGGTGGGTGAGGTTGTAGGTGGGTGAGATGGTGGGTGGGCGAGGTGGCAGATGGGTGAGATGGTAGGTGGGTGAGATGGTAAGTGGTTTCGGTGTTAGGTGGGTGAGGTGGTAGGTGTGTGAGGATTCAGCTGGGTGAGGTGGCAGGTGGGTGAGGTGGTAGGTGAGTGAGTTGGTAGGTGGGTGAGGAGGCAGGTGGAAGAGGTGGAAGTTGAGTGAGGTGGTAGGTGGTTGAAGTGGTAGGTGGGTGAGGAGGCAGGTGGGTGAGTTGGTAGGTGGGTGAGGTGATAGGTGGGTGAGGTGGCAGGTGGGTGAGGAGGCAGGTGGGTGAGGTGGTAGGTGGGTGAGGTGGTTGGCGGGTGGGGTTGTAGATGGGGGAGGTGGTAGGTGAGTGAGGAGGCAGGTGGGTGAGGGGGTAGGCGGGTGAGGTGGTAGGTGGTTAGGGTGGTAGATGGGTGAGGTGGTAGGTGAGTGAGGCGGCAGGAGTCTGAGCTGCTATGTGGGTGAGGTGGTAGGTGGGTGAGGTGGTAGTTGGGTGAGGTGGTATTTGGGTGAGGAGGCAGGTGGGTGAGGTGGCAGGTGGGTGAGGCTCTAAGTGGGTGAGGTGGTAGGTAGTTGAGGAGGTAGTTGGGTGAGGTGGCAGTTGGGTGAGAAGGTAGGTGGTTGAGCTGGTAGGTGGGTGAGGTGGTAGGTGGGTGAGGTGGTATGTGGGTGAGGAGGAAGGTGGGTGAGTTGTCAGTTGGGTGAGGTGGTAGGTGGGTGAGTTGGTATGTGGGTGAGGGGGCATGTCGGTGAGGTGGGATGTGAGTGGGAAGGTAGGTGGTTGAGCTGGTAGGTGGGTGAGGTGGTAGGTGGGTGAGGTGGTAGGTGGGTGAGGTTGTAGGTGGATGAGGTGGGAGGTGGGTGAGGTGGAATGTGGGTGACTAGGCAGGTGGGTGAGGTGGCAGATTGGTGAGGTGGTAGGTTGGTGAGATGTTAGGTGGGTGAGGGGTTAGGTGGGTGATGTGGTAGGTGGGTGAGGAGGCTGGTCGGTGACGCGGTAGGTGGTTGAGCTTAGAGGTGGGTGAGGTTGTAGGTGGTTGACGAGCTAGGTGGGTGAGGTGGCAGGTGGCTGAGGTGGTAGATGGCAGAGGTGGTAGGTGGGTGGTGGTAGGTGGGTGAGGAGGCAGGTGGGTGAGGTGGTAGGTGAGTGAGGTAGTAGGAGGGTGAGGTGGTAGGTGGGTGAGATGGTATGTGAGTGAGGAGGCAGGTGGTGTGGTGGTAGGTGGGTGAGGTGGAAGGTGGGTGACTAGGCAGGTGGGTGAGGTGGCAGATGTGTGAGGTGGTTGGTGGGTGAGATGCTAGGTGGGAGAGGTGGTATGTGGGTGAGGAGGAAGGTGGGTGATTTGTCTGGTGGGTGAGGTGGTAGGTGGGTGAGGTGGCAGGTGGGTGTGGTTGTAGGTGGTGAGGTTGTAGGTGGGTGAGGAATGAGGTGGGTTGGAGGGAGGTGGGTGAGGTGGCAGGTGGCTGAGCTGGTAGGTGGGTGAGGTGGTAGGTGGGTGAGGAGGCAGGTGGGTGAGGTGGAAGTTGAGTGAGGTGGTAGGTGGTTGAAGTGGTAGTGGGTGACTAGGCAGGTGGGTGCGGTGGAAGATTGGTGAGGTGGTAGGTGGGTGAGGAGGCAGGTGGGTGACGTGGCTGGTGGGTGAGGTGGCAGGTTGGTGAGGTGGTAGGTGGGCGAGGTTGATGATGGGCGAGGAGGTAGTTGGGTGAGGTGGTAGGTGCGTGAGGTGGTATTTGGGTGAAGTAGTAGGTGGGTGAGGTGGCAGGGAGGTGAGGTGCCAGGTGAATGAGGTGGTAGGTGGGAGAGGTGGTAGGTGGGTGAGCTGGTAGGTGGGTGAAGTGGTAGGTGGGTGAGGACGCAGGTGGGTGAGGTGGTAGGTGGGTGAGGTGGAAGTTGAGTGAGGTGGTAGGTGGTTGAGGTGGTAGGTGGGTGAGGTGGCAGGTGGGTGAGGTGGTATGTGGGTGAGGAGGCAGGTGGGTGAGGAGGTAGGTGGGTGAGGTGGTAGATGGGTGAGGTGGTAGGTGGGTGAGGTGGTAGGTGGGTGAGGAGGCAGGTCGGTGAGGTGGCAGGTGGGTGTGGTGGTATTAGGTGAGGTGGTAGATGGGTGAGGAGGCAGGTCGGTGAGGTGGCAGGTGGGTGAGGTGGCAGTTGGTTGAGGTGGTAGGTGGGTGAGGTGGTAGGTGGATCAGGAGGCAGTTGGGTGAGGTGGTAGTTGGGTGCAGTCTTAGGTGGTTAAGGAGGCAGTTGGGTGAGGAGGCAGGTATTGAGGTGGGAGGTGGGTGAGGTGGTAGGTGGGTGAGGTGGAAGGTGGGTGACTAGGCAGGTGGGTGCGGTGGCAGATTGGTGAGATGGTAGGTGGGTGAGGAGGCAGGTGGGTGAAGTGGTTGGTGGGTGAAGAGGCAGGTTGGTGAGGTGGTAGGTGCGTGAGGTGGTATTTGGGTGAAGTAGTAGGTGGGTGAGGTTGCAGGGAGGTGAGGTGCCAGGTGAATGAGGTGGTAGGTGGGAGAGGTGGTAGGTGGGTGAGCTGGTAGGTGGGTGAGGTGGTAGGTCGGTGAGGTTGAAGGTGGGTGACTAGGCAGGTGGGTGAAGTGCAGATGGGTGAGGTGGTAGGTGAGTGAGATTATAGGTGGTTGAGGTGTTAGGTAGTTCAGATGGTAGGTGGGTGAGGTGGTATGTGGGTGAGGAGGCAGGTGGGTGAGGTGGCAGGTGGGTGAGGTGTTAGGTTGGTGAGGAGGAAGGTGGGTGAGTTGTCAGGTGGGTGAAGTGGTAGGTGGGTGAGGAGGCAGGTAGGTTAGGTGGTAGGTGGGCGAGGTTGCAGATGGGCGAGGAGGTAGTTGGTTGAGGTGGTAGGTGGGTGAGGTGGTAGGTGGGCGAGGTTGCAGATGGGCGAGGAGCTAGTTTGGTGAGGTGGTAGGTGGGTGAGGTGGTAGGTGGGTGAAGTAGTAGGTGGGTGAGGAGGCAGGGAGGTGAGGTGTCAGGTGAGTGAGATGGTAGGTAGGAGAGGTGATAGGTGGGTGAGGGGGCAGGTGAGTGAGATGGTAGGTGAGTGAGGTAGTAGTTGGGTGAGGTGGTAGGTGGGTGAGGATTCAGCTGGGTGAGGTGGCAGGTGGGTGAGGTGTTAGGTGAGTGAGTTGGTAGGTGGGTGAGGAGGCAGGTGGGGGAGGTGGAAGTTTAGTGAGGTGGTAGGTGGTTGAAGTGGTAGTGAGTGAAGTGGCTGGTGGGTGAGGTGGTAGGTGGGTGAGGAGGCAGGTGGGTGAGGTGGTAGGTGAGTGAGTTGGTAGGTGGGTGAGGTGGTAGGTGGGTGAGGTGGAAGTTGTGTGAGGTGGTAGGTGGTTGAGGTGGTAGGTGGGTGATTTGGCAGGTGGGTGAGGTGGTATGTGGGTGAGGAGGCAGGTGGGTGAGGAGGTAGGTGGGTGAGGTGGTAGTTGTGTGAGGTGGTAGATGGGTGAGGTGGTAGGTGGGTGAGGTGGTAGGTGGGTGAGGAGGCAGGTCGGTGAGGTGGTAGGTGGGTGAGGAGGCAGGTTGGTGAGGTGGTATGTGGGTTAGGAGGTAGGTGGGTGAGGTGGTATGTGTGTGAGTTGGTAGATGTGTGAGGTGGTAGGTGGGTGAGGTGGTAGGTGGGTGAGGAGGCAGGTGGGTGAGGTGGTAGGTGGGTGAGGTGGAAGTTGAGTGAGGTGGTAGGTGGGTGAGGTGGTAGGTGGGTGAGGTGGCAGGTGGGTGAGGTGGTATGTGGGTGAGGAGGCAGGTGGGTGAGGAGGTAGGTGGGTGAGGTGGTAGGTGTGTGAGGTGGTAGATAGGTGAGGTGGTAGGTGGGTGAGGTGGTAGGTGGTGAGGAGGCAGGTTGGTGAGGTGGTAGATGGGTGTGGTGGTAGGTGGGTGAGGAGGCAGGTCGGTGAGGTGGCAGGTGGGTGAGGTGGCAGTTGGGTGAGGTGGTAGGTTGGTGAGGTGGTAGGTGGGTCAGAAGACAGTTGGGTGAGGTGGTAGTTGGGAGCAGTCTTAGGTGGTTAAGGAGGCAGTTGGGTGAGGAGGCAGCTATTGAGGTGGGAGGTGGGTGAGGTGGTAGGTGGGTGAGGTGGAAGGTGGGTGACTAGGCAGGTGGGTGCGGTGGCAGATTGGTGTGGTGGGTGAGGAGACAGGTGGGTGAGGTGGTTGGTGGGTGAGGAGGCAGTTTGGTGAGGTGGTAGGTGGGCGAGGTTGATGATGGGCGAGGAGATAGTTGGGTGAGGTGGTAGGTGCGTGAGGTGGTATTTGGGTGAAGTAGTAGGTGGGTGAGGTGGCAGGGAGGTGAGGTGCCAGGTGAATGAGGTGGTAGGTGGGAGAGGTGGTAGGTGGGTGAGCTGGTAGGTGGGTGAGGTGGTAGGTCGGTGAGGTTGAAGGTGGGTGACTAGGCAGGTGGGTGAAGTGGCAGATGGGTGAGGTGGTAGGTGGGTGAGATTATAGGTGGTTGAGGTGTTAGGTGGTTCAGATGGTAGGTGGGTGAGGTGGTATGTGGGTGAGGAGGCAGGTGGGTGAGTTGTCAGGTGGATGAAGTGGTAGGTGGGTGAGGTGGTAGGTGGGCGAAGTTGCAGATGGGCGAGGAGGTAGTTGGTTGAGGTGGTAGGTGGGTGAGGTGGTAGGTGGGTGAGGAGATAGTTTGGTGAGGTGGTAGGTGTGTGAGGTGGCAGGTGGGTGAGGAGGCAGGTGGGTGAGGTGGTAGGTGGGTGAGGTGGTTGGCGGGTGGGGTTGTAGATGGGGGAGGTGGTAGGTGAGTGAGGAGGCAGGTGGGTGAGGGGGTAGGTGGGTGAGGTGGTAGGTGGTTAGGGTGGTAGATGGGTGAGGTGGTAGGTGAGTGAGGCGGCAGGAGTCTGAGCTGCTATGTGGGTGAGGTGGTAGGTGGGTGAGGTGGTAGTTGGGTGAGGTGGTATTTGGGTGAGGAGGCAGGTGGGTGAGGTGGCAGGTGGGTGAGGCTCTAAGTGGGTGAGGTGGTAGGTAGTTGAGGAGGTAGGTGGTTGAGGTGGTAGGTGGGTGATTTGGCAGGTGGGTGAGGTGGTATGTGGGTGAGGAGGCAGGTGGGTGAGGAGGTAGGTGGGTGAGGTGGTAGTTGTGTGAGGTGGTAGATAGGTGAGGTGGTAGGTGGGTGAGGTGGTAGGTGGTTGAGGAGGCAGGTCGGTGAGGTGGTAGGTGGGTGAGGAGGCAGGTTGGTTAGGTGGTATGTGGGTTAGGAGGTAGGTGGGTGAGGTGGTATGTGTGTGAGTTGGTAGATGTGTGAGGTGGTAGGTGGGTGAGGTGGTAGGTGGGTGAGGAGGCAGGTGGGTGAGGTGGTAGGTGGGTGAGGTGGAAGTTGAGTGAGGTGGTAGGTGGGTGAGGTGGTAGGTGGGTGAGGTGGCAGGTGGGTGAGGTGGTATGTGGGTGAGGAGGCAGGTGGGTGAGGAGGTAGGTGGGTGAGGTGGTAGGTGTGTGAGGTGGTAGATAGGTGAGGTGGTAGGTGGGTGAGGTGGTAGGTGGTGAGGAGGCAGGTTGGTGAGGTGGTAGATGGGTGTGGTGGTAGGTGGGTGAGGAGGCAGGTCGGTGAGGTGGCAGGTGGGTGAGGTGGCAGTTGGGTGAGGTGGTAGGTTGGTGAGGTGGTAGGTGGGTCAGGAGACAGTTGGGTGAGGTGGTAGTTGGGAGCAGTCTTAGGTGGTTAAGGAGGCAGTTGGGTGAGGAGGCAGCTATTGAGGTGGGAGGTGGGTGAGGTGGTAGGTGGGTGAGGTGGAAGGTGGGTGACTAGGCAGGTGGGTGCGGTGGCAGATTGGTGTGGTGGGTGAGGAGACAGGTGGGTGAGGTGGTTGGTGGGTGAGGAGGCAGTTTGGTGAGGTGGTAGGTGGGCGAGGTTGATGATGGGCGAGGAGGTAGTTGGGTGAGGTGGTAGGTGCGTGAGGTGGTATTTGGGTGAAGTAGTAGGTGGGTGAGGTTGCAGGGAGGTGAGGTGCCAGGTGAATGAGGTGGTAGGTGGGAGAGGTGGTAGGTGGGTGAGCTGGTAGGTGGGTGAGGTGGTAGGTCGGTGAGGTTGAAGGTGGGTGACTAGGCAGGTGGGTGAAGTGGCAGATGGGTGAGGTGGTAGGTGGGTGAGATTATAGGTGGTTGAGGTGTTAGGTGGTTCAGATGGTAGGTGGGTGAGGTGGTATGTGGGTGAGGAGGCAGGTGGGTGAGTTGTCAGGTGGATGAAGTGGTAGGTGGATGAGGTGGTAGGTGGGCGAGGTTGCAGATGGGCGAGGAGGTAGTTGGTTGAGGTGGTAGGTGGGTGAGGTGGTAGGTGGGTGAGGAGATAGTTTGGTGAGGTGGTAGGTGTGTGAGGTGGCAGGTGGGTGAGGAGGCAGGTGGGTGAGGTGGTAGGTGGGTGAGGTGGTTGGCGGGTGGGGTTGTAGATGGGGGAGGTGGTAGGTGAGTGAGGAGGCAGGTGGGTGAGGGGGTAGGTGGGTGAGGTGGTTGGCGGGTGGGGTTGTAGATGGGGGAGGTGGTAGGTGAGTGAGGAGGCAGGTGGGTGAGGTGGTAGGTGGGTGAGGTGGTTGGCGGGTGGGGTTGTAGATGGGGGAGGTGGTAGGTGAGTGAGGAGGCAGGTGGGTGAGGGGGTAGGTGGGTGAGGTGGTAGGTGGTTAGGGTGGTAGATGGGTGAGGTGGTAGGTGAGTGAGGCGGCAGGAGTCTGAGCTGCTATGTGGGTGAGGTGGTAGGTGGGTGAGGTGGTAGTTGGGTGAGGTGGTATTTGGGTGAGGAGGCAGGTGGGTGAGGTGGCAGGTGGGTGAGGCTCTAAGTGGGTGAGGTGGTAGGTAGTTGAGGAGGTAGTTGGGTGAGGTGGCAGTTGGGTGAGAAGGTAGGTGGTTGAGCTGGTAGGTGGGTGAGGTGGTAGGTGGGTGAGGTGGTATGTGGGTGAGGAGGAAGGTGGGTGAGTTGTCAGTTGGGTGAGGTGGTAGGTGGGTGAGTTGGTATGTGGGTGAGGGGGCATGTCGGTGAGGTGGCATGTGAGTGGGAAGGTAGGTGGTTGAGCTGGTAGGTGGGTGAGGTGGTAGGTGGGTGAGGTGGTAGGTGGGTGAGGTTGTAGGTGGATGAGGTGGGAGGTGGGTGAGGTGGAATGTGGGTGACTAGGCAGGTGGGTGAGGTGGCAGATTGGTGATGTGGTAGGTTGGTGAGATGTTAGGTGGGTGAGGGGTTAGGTGGGTGAGATGGTAGGTGGGTGATGTGTTAGGTGGGTGATGTGGTAGGTGGGTGAGGAGGCTGGTCGGTGACGCGGTAGGTGGTTGAGCTTAGAGGTGGGTGAGGTTGTAGGTGGTTGACGAGCTAGGTGGGTGAGGTGGCAGGTGGCTGAGGTGGTAGATGGCAGAGGTGGTAGGTGGGTGGTGGTAGGTGGGTGAGGAGGCAGGTGGGTGAGGTGGTAGGTGAGTGAGGTAGTAGGAGGGTGAGGTGGTAGGTGGGTGAGATGGTATGTGAGTGAGGAGGCAGGTGGTGTGGTGGTAGGTGGGTGAGGTGGAAGGTGGGTGACTAGGCAGGTGGGTGAGGTGGCAGATGTGTGAGGTGGTTGGTGGGTGAGATGCTAGGTGGGAGAGGTGGTATGTGGGTGAGGAGGAAGGTGGGTGATTTGTCTGGTGGGTGAGGTGGTAGGTGGGTGAGGTGGCAGGTGGGTGTGGTTGTAGGTGGTGAGGTTGTAGGTGGGTGAGGAATGAGGTGGGTTGGAGGGAGGTGGGTGAGGTGGCAGGTGGCTGAGCTGGTAGGTGGGTGAGGTGGTAGGTGGGTGAGGAGGCAGGTGGGTGAGGTGGAAGTTGAGTGAGGTGGTAGGTGGTTGAAGTGGTAGTGGGTGACTAGGCAGGTGGGTGCGGTGGAAGATTGGTGAGGTGGTAGGTGGGTGAGGAGGCAGGTGGGTGACGTGGCTGGTGGGTGAGGTGGCAGGTTGGTGAGGTGGTAGGTGGGCGAGGTTGATGATGGGCGAGGAGGTAGTTGGGTGAGGTGGTAGGTGCGTGAGGTGGTATTTGGGTGAAGTAGTAGGTGGGTGAGGTGGCAGGGAGGTGAGGTGCCAGGTGAATGAGGTGGTAGGTGGGAGAGGTGGTAGGTGGGTGAGCTGGTAGGTGGGTGAAGTGGTAGGTGGGTGAGGACGCAGGTGGGTGAGGTGGTAGGTGGGTGAGGTGGAAGTTGAGTGAGGTGGTAGGTGGTTGAGGTGGTAGGTGGGTGAGGTGGCAGGTGGGTGAGGTGGTATGTGGGTGAGGAGGCAGGTGGGTGAGGAGGTAGGTGGGTGAGGTGGTAGGTGTGTGAGGTGGTAGATGGGTGAGGTGGTAGGTGGGTGAGGTGGTAGGTGGGTGAGGAGGCAGGTCGGTGAGGTGGTAGGTGGGTGTGGTGGTATTAGGTGAGGTGGTAGATAGGTGAGGAGGCAGGTCGGTGAGGTGGCAGGTGGGTGAGGTGGTAGGTGGGTGAGGAGGTAGTTTGATGAGGTAGTATGTGGGTGAGGTTGCAGGTGGGTGTGGACGCACGTGGGTGAGGTGGCAGGTGGGTGAGGTGGTAGGTGGATGAGGTGGTAGGTGGGTGAGGAGGCAGGTGGGTGAGGTGGTAGGTGGGTGAGATGGAAGGTGGGTGAGGTGGAAGGTGGGTGAGGTGGAAGGTGAGTGAGGTGGAAGGTGGGTGACTAGGCAGGTGGGTGAAGTGGTAGGTGGGTGAATGGTAGGTGGGTGAGGTTGTAGGCAGGTGAGGTGGAAGGTGGGTGAGGTTGCAGATGGGTGAGGTGGTAGGTGGGTGAGATGGTAGGTGGTTTAGGTGTTAGGTAGGTGAGGTGGTAGGTGGGTGAGGAGGCAGGTGGGTGAGGAGGCAGGTGGGTGAAGTGGCTGGTGGGTGAGGTGGCAGGTTGGTGAGGTGGTAGGTGGGCGAGGTTGATGATGGGCGAGGAGGTAGTTGGGTGAGGTGGTAGGTGCGTGAGGTGGTATTTGGGTGAAGTAGTAGGTGGGTGAGGTGGCAGGGAGGTGAGGTGCCAGGTGAATGAGGTGGTAGGTGGGAGAGGTGGTAGGTGGGTGAGCTGGTAGGTGGGTGAAGTGGTAGGTGGGTGAGGAGGCAGGTGGGTGAGGTGGTAGGTGGGTGAGGTGGAAGTTGAGTGAGGTGGTAGGTGGTTGAGGTGGTAGGTGGGTGAGGTGGCAGGTGGGTGAGGTGGTATGTGGGTGAGGAGGCAGGTGAGTGAGGAGGTAGGTGGGTGAGGTGGTAGGTGTGTGAGGTGGTAGATGGGTGAGGTGGTAGGTGGGTGAGGTGGTAGGTGGGTGAGGAGGCAGGTCGGTGAGGTGGTAGGTGGGTGTGGTGGTATTAGGTGAGGTGGTAGATGGGTGAGGAGGCAGGTCGGTGAGGTGGCAGGTGGGTGAGGTGGCAGTTGGTTGAGGTGGTAGGTGGGTGAGGTGGTAGGTGGATCAGGAGGCAGTTGGGTGAGGTGGTAGTTGGGTGCAGTCTTAGGTGGTTAAGGAGGCAGTTGGGTTAGGAGGCAGGTATTGAGGTGTGAGGTGGGTGAGGTGGTAGGTGGGTGAGGTGGAAGGTGGGTGACTAGGCAGGTGGGTGCGGTGGCAGATTGGTGAGGTGGTAGGTGGGTGAGGAGGCAGGTGGGTGAAGTGGTTGGTGGGTGAAGAGGCAGGTTGGTGAGGTGGTAGGTGGGCAAGGTTAATGATGGGCGAGGAGGTAGTTGGGTGAGGTGGTAGGTGCGTGAGGTGGTATTTGGGTGAAGTAGTAGGTGGGTGAGGTTGCAGGGAGGTGAGGTGCCAGGTGAATGAGGTGGTAGGTGGGAGAGGTGGTAGGTGGGTGAGCTGGTAGGTGGGTGAGGTGGTAGGTCGGTGAGGTTGAAGGTGGGTGACTAGGCAGGTGGGTGAAGTGCAGATGGGTGAGGTTGTAGGTGAGTGAGATTATAGGTGGTTGAGGTGTTAGGTAGTTCAGATGGTAGGTGGGTGAGGTGGTATGTGGGTGAGGAGGCAGGTGGGTGAGGTGGCAGGTGGGTGAGGTGTTAGGTTGGTGAGGAGGAAGGTGGGTGAGTTGTCAGGTGGGTGAAGTGGTAGTTGGTTGAGGTGGTAGGTGGGTGAGGTGGTAGGTGGGCGAGGTTGCAGATGGGCGAGGAGCTAGTTTGGTGAGGTGGTAGGTGGGTGAGGTGGTAGGTGGGTGAAGTAGTAGGTGGGTGAGGAGGCAGGGAGGTGAGGTGTCAGGTGAGTGAGATGGTAGGTAGGAGAGGTGATAGGTGGGTGAGGGGGCAGGTGAGTGAGATGGTAGGTGGGTGAGGTAGTAGTTGGGTGAGGTGGTAGGTGGGTGAGGATTCAGCTGGGTGAGGTGGCAGGTGGGTGAAGTGGTAGGTGGGTGAATGGTAGGTGGGTGAGGTTGTAGGCGGGTGAGGTGGTGGGTGGGTGAGGTTGCAGATGGGTGAGGTGGTAGGTGGGTGAGATGGTAGGTGGTTTAGGTGTTAGGTGGGTGAGGTGGTAGGTGGGTGAGGAGGCAGGTGGTTGAGGAGGCAGGTGGGTGAGGTGGTAGGTTGGTGAGTTGGTAGGTGGGTGAGGACGCAGGTGGGTGAGGTGGTAGGTGGGTGAGGTGATAGGTAGGTGAGGTGGCAGGTGAGTGAGTTGGTAGGAGGGTGAGGAGGCAGGTGGGTGAGGTGGAAGTTGAGTGAGGTGGTAGGTGGTTGAGGTGGTAGGTGGGTGAGGTGGCAGGTGGGTGAGGTGGTATGTGGGTGAGGAGGCAGGTGGGTGAGGAGGTAGGTGGGTGAGGTGGTAGGTGTGTGAGGTGGTAGATGGGTGAGGTGGTGGGTGGGTGAGGTGGTATGTGGGTGAGGAGGCAGGTGGGTGAGGAAGTAGGTGGGTGAGGTGGTAGGTGTGTGAGGTGGTAGATGGGTGAGGTGGTGGGTGGGTGAGGTGGTATGTGGGTGAGGAGGCAGGTGGGTGAGGAAGTAGGTGGGTGAGGTGGTAGGTCTGTGAGGTGGTAGATGGGTGAGGTGGTAGGTGGGTGTGGTGGTAGGTGGGTGAGGTGGTAGGTGGATGAGGAGGCAGGTCGGTGAGGTGGCAGGTGGGTGAGGTGGCAGTTGGGTGAGGTGGTAGGTGGGCGAGATTGCAGATGGGCGAGGAGGTAGTTGGGTGAGGAGCAATGTGGGTGAGTTGTCAGGTTGGTGAGGTGGTAGGTGGGCGAAGTTGCAGATGGGCGAGGAGGTAGTTGGGTGAGGCGGTAGGTGGGTGTGTTGCTAGTTGGGTCAGGAGGCAGTTGGGTCAGATGGTAGTTGGGTGAGGTGGTATGTGGGTGAGGTGGTAGGTGGGTCAGGACGCAGTTGGGTCAGATGGTAGTTGGGTGAGGTGGTATGTGGGTGAGGAGGCAGGTGGGTGACGTGTTAGGTGGGTCAGATGGTAGGTGGGTGAGGTGGTATGTGGGTGAGGAGGCAGGTGGGTGACATGTTAGGTGGGTCAGATGGTAGGTGGGTGAGGTGGTATGTGGGTGAGGAGCAATGTGGGTGAATTGTCAGGTTGGTGAGGTGGTAGGTGGGCGAGATTGCAGATGGGCGAGGAGGTAGTTGGGTGAGGAGCAATGTGGGTGAGTTGTCAGGTTGGTGAGGTGGTAGGTGGGCGAAGTTGCAGATGGGCGAGGAGGTAGTTGGGTGAGGCGGTAGGTGGGTGAGGTGGTAGTTGGGTGAAGTAGTAGGTGGGTGAGGCGGCAGAGAGGTGAGGTGCCAGGTGAATGAGGTGGTAGGTGAGAGAGGTGGTGGGTGGGTAAGTTGGTAGGTGGGTGAGGTGGTATGTTGGTGAGGTTGAAGGTGGGTGACTAGGCAGGTGAGTGAAGTGGCAGATGGGTGAGGTGGTAGGTGGGTGAGATTATAGGTGGTTGAGGTGTTAGGTGGGTGAGGTGGTATGTGGGTGAGGAGGCAGGTGGGTGAGGTGGCAGGTGGGTGAGGTGGTAAGTTGGTGAGGAGGAAGGTGGGTGAGTTGTCAGGTGGGTGAAGTGGTGGGTGGGTGAGGAGGCAGGTGGGTGAGGTGGTAGGTGGGCGAGGTTGCAGATGGGCGAGGAGGTAGTTCGTTGAGGTGGAATTTGGTTGAGGTGGTAGGTGGGTGAGGTGGTAGGTGGGTGAGGAGGTAGTTTGGTGAGGTGATAGGTGGTTGAGTTGGCAGGTGGGTGTGGACGCAGGTGGGTGAGATGGCAGGTGGGTGAGGTGGTAGGTGGGTGAGGTGGCAGGTGGGTGAGGTGGTAGGTGGGTGAGGTGGCAGGTAGTTGAGGTTGTAGGTGGTTGACGTGGTAGTTGGATGAGGAGGTAGGTGGGTGAGGTGGTATGTGGATGAGGTCGTAGCTGGGTGAGGAGGCAGGTGGTGAGGTGGGAGGTGGATGAGGTGTTAGGTGGGTGAGGAGGCAGTTGGGTGATGGGGTAGTTGGATGAGGAGGTAGGTGCGTGAGGTGGTAGATGGGTGAGGAGGCAGTTGGCTGACGGGGTAGTTGGGTGAGGTGGCAGGTGGGTGACGGGGTTGGTGGGTGAGGAGACAGGTGGGTGAGGGGTTAGGTTGTTGAGGTGGTAGGTGGGTGAGGTGGTCGGTGGGTAAGAAGACAGGTAGTAGGGTGGTAGGTGGCTGAGGTCGTAGGTGGGTGAGGAAGTAGGTGGGTGATGTGGTAGGTGGGTAGGGTGGCAGGTGGGTGAGGAGGCAGGTGGGTAAGGTGGCAGATGGGTGAGGAGGCAGGTGGGTAGGGTGGCAGGTGGGTGAGGAAGTAGGTGGGTGATGTGGTAGGTGGGTGAGGAGGCAGGTGGGTAGGGTGGCAGGTGGGTGAGGAGGCAGGTGGGTAGGGTGGCAGGTGGGTAGGGTGGCAGGTGGGTGAAGAGGATTTGGGGATAGTCAGGTCGGATCAGGTTGTCAGGTCAGGAGCCAGTCTGGTCGAGTCAGTGGAGTCAGGTGGTGTAGTCAGGGGGCAGGTGTTGAGGGTGTAATTGGTGTGGGAGTGGTCAGTGTGAATGTTTGGGGATTAGTTGTATCGTTACCCAGGGGTTAATCTAGGATTTTTCTGTCTAACATTTCTTGCCCAGGTAAGTCACATGGAGCTGTTCGAAGTCTTTGACTCTCACTCAGAGTCGGAAGCTATTCCGGAGGTTCCTGGTGAGCAGGGAAATTACCCAAGCTTTCTGGGCAATTCCCAGTCAGCATTTCAGGTCTTCTGCGGGGTCCTGACATGCATCTCAAATCGTATGTTCGGTCCCCGACAATCTGGAGAATGAAAGATGTCATGAAAGTGCTTTATAGGTCCCCCAACTATCTGGGGGCATATTGAACTTTTTAAGGAAGAGCTGTGTCTTTTAAAGAAATAAGTCAAGACATTCACCAAATGATAGCTGATTCTGCAAAGTGACCACTTTCTGCAAAAATTCCTGTGTGGATTATACTAACAGACCTAAGATAAAAGCAAAAAACTGCAGATGCTGGAAATCCAAAACAAAAACAAAAATACCTGGAAAAACTCAGCAGGTCTGACAGCATCTACGTCGAGGGACACAGTTAACGTTTCGAATCCGTATGACTCTTCATCAGAACTGTTGAAGGATCATTCGGACTCGAAACATTAACTGTGTTCCTCGCCGCAGATGCTGTCAGACCTGCTGAGTTTTTCCAGGTATTTTTGTTTTTGTTTTATACTAACAGACCTTCCTGGGAGGACCTGGAATTTCACACCTGAAGACGTGTCAAGGCCCACTACAAACAGAAAGCTGGACTAATCTCCTGGGTTTGTGAGGACAATGGAGACTGTTTCATATTTCTCATCAGACATCCAAAAACACCCATCTCATGTTAACTTATCTTTCAGAATGTGTAAAATGTTCTGAGATCAATGTAGGACAGGAGCAACTGGAGCATAAGTATCAGCATGGACTAGTTGGGCCAAATGGCCTGTTTCCAGCTGTATGTCCTATGTAATCCTATGTAAATTAATTCTTTTTTAACCATGCTTATAGTTTGCTCTCCTGATGGGCTAACCATGTAAGTGTAGCAATTTGGGCACTTTTCTACCTTGACAACACTATACAAAGGCAAGTTGTTGCCATTAGAAATAAATGCATACGTTTTCATGATTGTTGATGTAGGTTTTGAACCCCTGTCAGGTGCGGGTAGATTTAAACATTTACTGTCTCATCTTCTCTATTCCCTGCACTGCGATTGGCTGTCTGCTCATTTGCTGTTCCAGCAGCGGAGGTGATATTGCAGGTGGCATATTATAAAACTCAACATTCAAAGCAGTGACAAACAGAAAGAGGAAATGATCTTATCACACAGTGATATTGATTCGAATGGCATTCTAATTAATCCTCATTAAGCTGTCTTCAGGAGAATTAAATCCCCTGTCAGCAGAACACAGACTTCAGACCATCACCACTGCTTGCAATAATAAATGCCTTGCCACCTTAACAATAAACTAACTGCTGGGCATGCATACTTGATTACACTCCTCTTTGGATCTCATCCATTTCTTAAAATAAATTAATTCCGGAGATATGGGCATGATTGGCAAGGCTCATTTATTGCCCATCCCTAGTTGCCCTTGAGAAGGCGGGGGGTGAGCATTCTCCTTGAACCACTGCAGCCCATGGTATGAAATTGCTCCCACCAAGTGAGCCATTTTCACTGTGGCACCGCACCTCAGCAAGGCATCAGCATCTTTTGGGGAGATAGGTGAGGAAAGAGAGAAGGGAAGTTGGCAAGAGAAAATTTGCGCGCTTAGAAATGCTGATGGTTTGTCAAACAGTGAGCTGATTATTCAGTCACACATCTGACCAATCAAGCCACAGATTATTGGCTAGCTCCATGGACTAAGAGGGAAAGGGCCAGAAGAAGAAATGGGTACTCAATCATCAGCAGAAAAGACCGCAAAATTATTTCACAGAAACCAGCGCCAAGCTAAGTATTGTTTCCAGGACTGTCACTGACCTCATCTCCTCTGGGGATCTCCCTCCCACAGCTTCCAACCTGATAGTCGCCCAACCTCGGACGGCCCGCTTCTGTCTCCTACCCAAAATCCACAAACAGAACTGCCCCGGTAGACCGATCGTCTCAGCTTGCTCCTGCCCCACAGAACTCATTTCTCGTTATCTTGACTCCCTTCTCTCTCCCCTTGTCCAGTCCCTTCCCACCTACATCCGTGATTCCTCTGACACCTTACGTCACATCAACAATTTCCAGTTCCCTGGCCCCAACCGCTTCCTCTTCACCATGGACGTCCAATCCCTCTACACCTCCATCCCCCACCAGGATGGTCTGAGGGCCCTTAGCTTCTTCCTCGAACAGAGGCCTGAACAATCCCCATCCACCACTACTCTCCTCCGTCTGGCTGAACTTGTTCTCACACTGAACAATTTCTCCTTCAACTCCTCTCACTTCCTCCAAATAAAAGGTGTGGCTATGGGTACCCGCATGGGCCCCAGCTATGCCTGTCTCTTTATGGGGTATGTGGAACATTCCTTGTTGCAGTCCTACTCCGGCCCCCTTCCACAACTTTTTCTCCGGTACATCGATGATTACTTCGGTGCCGCTTCATGCTCTCGTCGGGACTTGGAAAAATTTATTAATTTTGCTTCCAATCTCCACCCCTCCATCATTTTCACGTGGTCCATCTCTGACACTTCCCTTCCCTTCCTTGACCTCTCTGTCTCAATCTCTGGTGATAGACTGTCCACCAATATCCATTACAAACCCACCGACTCCCACAGCTACCTCGACTACAGCTCCTCACACCCCGCTTCCTGTAAGGACTCCATCCCATTCTCTCAGTTCCTTCACCTTCGTCGCATCTGTTCCAATGACGCTACCTTCAAAAACGGTTCCTCTGACATGTCCTCCTTCTTCCTTAACCGAGGTTTTCCACCCACGGTCATTGACAGGGCCCTCAACCGTGTCCGGCCCATCTCCCGCGCATCCGCCCTCACGCCTTCTCCTCCCTCCCAGAAACATGATAAGGTCCCCCTTGTCCTCACTTATCACCCCACCAGCCTCCACATTCAAAGGATCATCCTCCGCCATTTCCGCCAACTCCAGCATGATGCCACCACCAAACACATCTTCCCTTCACCCCCTTATCGGCATTCCGTAGGGATCGCTCCCTCCGGGACACCCCGGTCCACTCCTCCATCACCCCCTACTCCTCAACCCCCTCCTATGGCACCACCCCATGCCCACGCAAAAGATGTAACACCTGCCCCTTCACTTCCTCTCTCCTCACCGTCCAAGGGCCCAAACACTCCTTTCAAGTGAAGCAGCATTTCACTTGCTTTTCCCCCAACTTAGTCTACTGCATTCGTTGCTCCCAATGTGGTCTCCTCTACATTGGAGAGACCAAACGTAAACTGGGCGACCGCTTTGCAGAACACCTGTGGTCTGTCCGCAAGAATGACCCAAACCTCCCTGTCGCTTGCCATTTTAACACTCCACCCTGCTCTCTTGCCCACATGTCTGTCCTTGGCTTGCTGCATTGTTCCAGTGAAGCCCAACGCAAACTGGAGGAACAACACCTCATCTTCCGACTAGGCACCTTACAGCCTTCCGGTCTGAATATTGAATTCAACAACTTTAGGTCGTGAGCTCCCTCCCCCATCCCCACCCCCTTTCTGTTTCCCCCTTTTTCCCCTTTTTTTTCCCTATAAATTTTATAGATTTTTCTTTTCCCACCTATTTCCATTATTTTTAAATATTTTAAAATCTTTTATGCTCCCCCCACCCCCACTAGAGCTGTACCTTGAGTGCCCTACCATCCATTCTTAATTAGCACATTCGTTTAGATAATATCACCAACTTTAACTTTAACACCTATGTGTTCTTTTGTACCATTGTTGCTGACATCTTTTGATGATCTGCTTCTATCACTGCTTGTTTGTCTACACAAGCACCTCTGTCTCTCACTCTCTCTCCGCCCCCCCACACACACACCTTAAACCAGCTTATATTTCAACTCTTTCTTGGACTCGAACTCAAGTTCTGTCGAAGGGTCATGAGGACTCGAAACGTCAACTCTTTTCTTCTCCGCCGATGCTGCCAGACCTGCTGAGTTTTTCCAGGTAATTCTGTTTTTGTTTTGGATTTCCAGCATCCGCAGTTTTCTTTGTTTTTATCCAAGCTAAGTATTATCGCACAGGCAGGTTTCGCAATAGCTGGGAATTCTTGGGAAAGTGAGAGCTGTGCTCCAAAAGGGGAACGAGGCGGAATTGGAAGATGATCAAGGCAGTGATTATAGAGGGGACAGGAGGATCAGGAAGAGTGAAGAGAATTGTGTGTTTGGGGGGGGCTGGGGGAGGGGCTGTGTCAGGGGAGGGGGTTGTGAATCAGCGATTGGCAGTGGCCTGTAACCTTAATGTGGGATTGGGTGGAGCACTCCTGCACCTCGCAACCAGGTTAATATTTTGTCACAATGAAGAGTGTTTGGTTTCAGATCTGAAGGTCAGGCTGCTTGTAGATCTGGTTCACCAAAACACAGCCGGCCTGGTGCTAACAGTGTCAGGGCAAACAGATTAGGTAAAGGTGATATCCAACCAACACTTGGCCCAATAGTTGCATATAATTCAGGTCCAGGCCTATGATACCTCTCTCAAAAAGAAATGTGGTGCGCTCCCAGCTCAGAATGAGATGCACTGGATACATGATTTATTTTATGCCAGTAAGTTAACACCACAGCTGTCTAAACCACAGATCATGTCCCTCTTACAGCTCTCATACTCTGGAGATCTGATCTCCTAAGCACAGGCAACCCTACGTTTAGGAGGTAATGTTAACCTTACCTGTCTGATGAGAAGCTCATAGGATCAGGTGGATTGCTGATTTTACAACCTATAGATTATCACTCACCATCCACTCAAACAGGAGTGAAACTGGGTGGGATGTGATAATTAGTGTTGTCCCCATGCAGCCTCTCCATTTCTATGAAGAGCAGATTAGGTTACAATTTCCCCTATTATATTTCTCACTCGCTGGTTTGTCTCAACAGCTTGTAGGTTTGGGAAAGGTTGTTCTTAATGCCTCACTGTTGGATAAATCCTAGATCTGAACACCAAGGTGAATAAATAAAAACAGAAAGTGCTGGAAAATCTCAGCAGGTCTGGCAGCATCCATGGAGAGAGGAACAGTTAACATTTCAAGTCTAATATAACCCTTCTTCGGCCCAAAAAAGAGTCATATTGGACTCAAAACGTTAACTCTGTTTTTCTCTCCACAGATGCTGCCAGATCTGCTGAGATTTTCCAGCGCTTTCTATTGTTATTTCAGATCTCCAACGTCCTCAGTATTCTGCCTTTATTTTAAGGTAGATGTAAGTTTGTGGAACTTTGATTTAAGCTTTCTACCTGTGGTACTCAGAACTCCCGCGAGCGGCACAAGCAGAGAGAGAAAACCCATGGACATTCCAACTCTTGTCTATGTGACATTATCGGAGAAACTAACAATGCTGCACTAAGTCAGTTGTTACAACAAAAATATGTCCTTTTGTCCCCAACTTGCTCAGGATGATTGAGCCCCAGTTATTAAGGAAAATAAGATGAGGGAGACATTTCTCTCCAGAGTTCTGATTTTCCCTGCCAAACATCAAACTTTGTTCTGAACATCCTTAAAACCTGTGGGCAGGATTTTCCCCAGGGTTTTCCAGCTCAACTTTAGGACACTATTACACATTCTCACAATTCCTTCCATGAAGAAAGTTATTTTAAATACTTTACCTAACATATATGACCCCTCTCAATACGTACTTGGAAGATATTAATGCATAAAGTATGAACACAATGGGCACCAAGTAATGTAAGAAACAATATAAGATCAATAGAGGGGACTTCCTTTTTTTGCCCCTCCTGTGTGCAGAATGCACTGAGCAGCATGTGACCTATTACTCTCGGCAATGATGCACTGATGTTACCTCTCTAATCATTAAATACAATTTAACAGATTACAAATATTCTGAGCATTCTGGGTTCACTAAGACACGTTGACAGGGCACCAGCTGCTATCATGCTGAAGGATGTGGGTTCCTACTGTATCCCAATCTTTCTCAGGACCTCCACAATACGACAGCAAGAATTGTCTTAACGTCCTTCCAGAGCAACTTTGTGGAGAAGTGTCAGGAGTCCTTTTCTATGCCATTTATTTGGGCTTTATTTTTATGAATTGATTCATGGGGTGAGGGCATCGCTGACAAGGCCAACAGTTGTTGCCCATCCTAATTTTCCTTTCAGGTGATGGTGAGCTGCCTTCTTGAACTGCTGCAGTCTGTGTGGTGTAGCTACTCCCAGAGTTAGGGAGGGAGCTCCAGGATTTTGACTCAGCGAAAGTGGATGAGTGTCAATATAGGTTCAAGTCAGTTTTGTGTGTGACTGGGAGAGGGACTTGCAATTCTGCCATTCTGTCACCCAAGCTGTGGAAGACAATTGAAGTTCACTCTGTGGAAGACTATGTCTCCCTCAATCTTCCCTACCTCCAACTATCAGGTGAAGCCAGAACTGTGCTCACCTATGGATCTGTGCTATTTGTGAACAGCTTTCACCACTTTGTGTTGAGGGGCCCATGAGTGATTAGTGACCATTTGGGTGAGGAATACTGATTCTAAGCTCATCTGCATATTTATTAACAGCAACATGCGCAGCCTCCGATTGGCCCGAGGAAAACAGAGGTGGTTGGAGAATAAAATTCTGAATGAATTGAGTGGCATTGGACTCATCCTTCAGGAGAAGGCAAGGCAGATCCTGAATGTTAGGGAATAAATTATGAGGAGTCATTTGGGCTTCACGACCTTTAAGAAGAGACCTGAGACCTGGACTTGAAATTTCTATGGTGACACACCTATTTTCAGGCGTTAAATGGTGCCTGATCGAATATGGCTGGAGGCGCACTATCTTTACTAGCTCAAAGTGCATGCCTGCCAAATTGGCATAGACAATAAAAAGGTTCCAGGATCCACACCTGAAACAAGCCCTGGGTCCTTTCATGTGAAAATGAGGGACCTCATGCCTTTCTGAACGCACTCTGTGTTATTCAGATGCCCTGAACATGGCCTGTGCCAGGTCTTGCAGTTTGCAGGATAATCAGGACGACATGCAGCTTAACTGGTGTTGTTGATGGGGATCCCTGTGGGCTGCCACAGTAAGATTTCAAAATATACCTACCTGAATGTGAGGCTTGGAGGAGCAGAAGTGCTTCTCTTGATGCTGCTTTCTAGAGTCACAGTCGCGCGTCTGTGAGGCTGAGAACTACATGGATAGCACGTTCAGAGAGGTGGGTCACATCGCAGCTTAAGGGCCTGGAGACAGAGAGGGAGTGGGCGACCTAGAAAATTAGGCAGGCAGTGCAGGAGTCCCTTGGGGCCCTGCTCACCAACCGGTTTTCTGTTTTGGATACCGGTGAGGGCGCTGGTTCCTCGGAGGAATGCAGTCACACACAAGTTTGTGGCGCCACAAGCAGCTCTGCTGTACAGAAGGGGAACGAAGAAGTGGGGGAAAGCAGTAGTAATAGGGGATTTGTTAATTAGGGGAACAGGCAGGCATTCCTGTGGCCGTAGATGTGACTCCAGGATGGAATGTTGCCTCCTTGGTTCCAGGGTCAAAGGTGTTACGGAACATCTGCAGAACATTCTTCTGAGGGTAGCTGATCAGCCAGAGGTCGTGGTCCACGTTGGTACCAATGACTTAGGTAGGAAAAGGGATGAGGTCCTGAAAGCAGACTTTAGGGAGCTAGGAAGAATATTGAAAAGCAGGACCTCTAACGCAGTAATCTCCGGATCACTCCTGGTCCCACATGCAAGCGCATATAGAAATAGGAAAATTGAGCAGATAAACACTTGGCTGGAGAGCTGGTTAGGAGGGAGGGCATCAGATTTCTGAGGTATTGGGATGGTTCTGGGGAAGGTGGGACCTGTCAAAGCCAGAAGGTCTACACATTAACAGGACTAGGATGAATATCCTCGCAGGGAGTTTTGCCAGTGCTCTTTGGAGGCGCAGGGGTGGTTTAAACTATATTGACAAGGGGATGGGAACCTGAGGGCAAATTCAGAGCAAGGAACAGGAGATGGAGAATTAGTGAGTGACTGAAAGACAGAAGCAGCACAGGTTAAAAAGTGTACAGCACAGGAATTTGGCAGTGTTAAAAGGTATATATGTAAATGCAAGGGGCATAGTAAATAAAGCCAATGAGCTGAGGGCACAGATAGACACAGGGCTGCATGATATCATCGCTATAATGGAAACTTGGCTGAAGGAGGGGCAAAAATGGCAGCTCAACATCCCTGGATATAGAGTTTTCAGGCAGGGTAGGGAAGGGGATATAAAAGGCAGGGTGTAGCATTATTGATTAAAGAATCAATTACAACTGTAAGGAGCATTCAGATACTAAATGAAGCATCAAATGATGCCATAGAGGTTGAGCTCAGAAATAAAAAAGGGGCAGCCAGACTGCTCGGAGTGTACTATAGACCCCCAAATAGTAGAAGAAAGTTAGAAGAGCAAATATGTAGACAGATTCCTGAGTGTAAAAACAATAGAGCAGTAATCGTTGGGGACTTCAACTACCCTGATATCAATTGGGATATGAACAGTGTGATACATATGCACAGAGGGTGCAAAATTCTTGAACTGAATTCAAGAGAACTTTTTTAGCCAGTACATAACAAGCCCAACGAGAGGGGGCCCAATTCTAGAATTAGTCTTCGGAAATGAAGCTGGGCAAGTGGATGAAGGAGCAGTGGGGATCATTTGGAGACAGTGACCATACAATAGTTAGATTTAGCATCATTATGGAAAAGGACAAAGATCGAACAGGAGTAAAAGTTCTAAATTGGAGAAAGGCAAAGGCAAAGCTGAGAGGTGAGCCAGCGAGACTGGACTAGACACAGCTACCAGAAGGAAAAACTGTCAAATCAGTGGGAGGCATTCAAAGGCGAGATTCTATGGGCACAGTGTAGACAGGGCCCCACAAAGATAAAGGGTGGTACTGGCAAGTCTAGAGCCTCCTAGTTATCCAGAAGCATACAGGCCAAGAGAAAGCAGAAAAAGAAAGCTTATGACAGTCACAGAAGGTTTAATACTGTAGAAAGCCTAGAGGAGTCTAGAAAGTACCGGGGTGAAGTTAAAATGGGAATTGGAAAGCAAAGAAGGGAACGATAAAATATTGGAAGGTAAAATCAAAGAAAATCCTAAGATGTTTTACCAGTGCATTAAGAGCAAGAGAATAACGAAGGAAAAGACAGGGCCTATCAGAGATGTACATGGTAACCTGTGCCTTGATGCAGAAGATGTGGGCA
Organism: Isurus oxyrinchus; assembly: GCA_026770705.1. NCBI lineage: Eukaryota > Metazoa > Chordata > Chondrichthyes > Lamniformes > Lamnidae > Isurus > Isurus oxyrinchus. Next base: position 170,553,687 of record JANJGN010000009.1, read on the forward strand.
GGGTTCTCAATGAGCATTTTGTCTCTCTTCTCTCAGGAGAGAGATGATGCCAATATTCTAGTTAAAGAGTAGGAGTGTGAAATATTAGATACAATAAGCAGTGTGGGAGAGGAAGTACTAGAGGGACTGGCATCTTTGAAGGTGGATAAATCACCAGGGCCGGAAGATTTGTATCCCAGGCTGTTGAAGGAAGCCAAGGAGGAAACAATGGATGTTCTGAGGATTATTTTCCAATCCTCACTAGAAACAGGTGAGGTCCCACAGGATTAGAGGACTGCGAGAGTTGTATCATGGCAAGTCTGTAATATTTCAAGACCTCAGCTCAGGGAAAAGCAAATGTGATGGAGAACTTTTGAACTTTTAAGACCCAAGTGCGTTATGAATTTTGTAATCAAGATATTTTCTTGAGTGTGTGGGTGTGTATATGTATGATTGTGAGAGACTGTGCGTATCTGTATGATTGTGTGAGTGGGTGTGTACCTGTATGATTGTGTGTGAGTGAGTGTGTATCTGTATGATTGTGTGTGTGAGTGGGTGTGTATCTTTATGATTGTGTGAGTGTGTGTGTATCTGTATGATTGTGTGAGTGGATGTGTATCTGTATGATTGTGTGTGAGTGAGTGTCTATCTGTATGATTATGTGTGTGGGTGTGTATCTGTATGACTATGTGAGAGTGTGTGTATCTGTAAGATTGTATGAGTGTGTGTGTGTGTCTGTATGATTGTGTCCGTGGGTGCGTATCGGTATGATTGTGTGAGTGTGAGTGGGTGTGTGTCTGTATGATTGTGTGAGTGGGTGTATATTTGTATGATTTTGTGAGTGGGTGTGTATCTGTATGATTGTGTGTGTGTGCTTCTGTATGATTGTGTGAGAGTGTGCGTATCTGTATCATTGTATGAGTGTGTGTGTGTATCTATATGATTGTGTGAGTCGGTGTGTACCTGTATGATTGTGTGAGTGTGAGTGGGTGTGTGTCTGTATGATTGTGTGAGTGTATGTGTATCTGTATGATTATGTGAGTGGCTGTGTATCTGTATGATTGTGTGTATGTGCTTCTGTATGATTGTGTGAGAGTGTGTGTATCTGTATGATTATATGAATATGTGTGTATCTGTATGATTATGTGAGTGTGTGTGTATCTGTATGATTGTGTGAGTGGGTGTGTATTTGTATGATTGCGTGAATGGGTGTGTATCTGTATGATTATATGAGTGTGTGTGTGTATTTGTATGATTGCGTGTGTGTGTAACTTTCTGATTGTGTGAGTGTGTGTGTATCTGTATGATTATGTATGTGTGTGTTTATCAGTATGATTGTGTGAGTGGTAGTTTATCTGTATGAATGCGTGAGTGTGTGTGCATTTGTATGATTCTGTGAGTGTGTGTGTATCTGTATGATTGCGTGAGTGGCTGTGTATCTGTATGATTGTTTGTGTGTGCTTCTGTATGATTGTGTGAGAGTGTGTATATCTGTATGATTATATGAATATGTGTGTATCTGTATGATTATGTGTGTGTGTGTTTATCAGTATGATTGTGTGAGTGTGTGTGTATCTGTATGATTGTGTGAATGGGTGTGCATTTGTATGATTCTGTGAGTGTGTGTGTATTTGTTTGATTGTGTGTGTGTGTGTGTGTGTGTGTGTATCTGTATGATTGTGTGCGTATGTTGCTGTATGATTGAGTGAGTGGGTCTGTATCTGTATGATTGTGTGATTGGGTGCGTATCTGTATGATTATGTGAGTGGGTGTGTATCACTATGAAAGTGTGAGTAGGGGGTATCTGTATGATTGTGTGAGTGGGTGTGCACCTGTATGATTGTGTGTGTGTGGGTGGGTGTGTATCTGTATGACTGTGTGAGATTGTGTGTATCTGAAAGATTGAATGAGTGTGTGTGTGTATCTGTATGATTGTGTGAGTGGGTGTGTATCGGTATGATTGTGTGAGTGGGTGTATATTTGTATGATTATGTGAGTGGCTGTGTATCTGTATGATTGTGTGAATGGGTGTGTACCTGTATGATTGTGTGTGTGTGCTTTTGTATGATCGTGTGATATTGTTCGTATCTGTATGATTGTTTGAGTGTGTCTGTGTATCTGTATGATTGTGTGAGTGGATGTGTATCTGTATGTTTATGTGAGTGATTGTGTATCTGTATGATTCTGTGAGTGGCTGTGTATCAGTATGATTGTGTGAGTGTGAGTGGGTGTGTGTCTGTATTATTGTGTGAGTGGGTGTGTATCTGTATGATTACGTGAGTGAGTGTGTATCTGTATGATTGTGTGAATGTGTCATTATCGGTATGATTGTGTGAGGGTGATTGCGTATATACATCTACTGGTCCCCCTTTATGTAGATTGTGTGTCTGTGGGTGCTTGCCTATCTGTATGATTGTGTGAAAGTGTCGTTATCGGTATGATTGCGTGAATGCTTGTGTATCTGTCCGATTGTGTGAGTGGGTGTGTATCTGCATGATTGTGCGAGTGGGTGTGTATCTGTATGATTGTGTGAGTGGGTGTGTTTCTGCATGATAGTGTGAGTGTATGTGTATCTGTATGATTGTGTGAGTGTGTGTGTATCTGCTTGAGTGTATGAGTATGTGTGTGTATCAGTGTTATTGTGTGAGTGGGTGTGTATCTGTACGATTATGTGAGTGGGTAGGTATCTGTATAATTGCATGAGTGTGTGTGTGTCTCTGTATGACTGTGTGAGTGGGTGTGTATCTGTATGATTGTGTGAGTGTGTATGTATCTGTATGATTGTATGAGTGTGTGTGTGTATCTGTATGATTGTGTTAGTGTGTGTGTACCTGTATGATTGTGTGTGCTTGAGTGGGTGTGTCTCTGTATGATTGTGTGAGTCTGTGTGTATCTGTATGACTGTGTGAGTGGGTGTGCATCAGTACGATTGTGTGTCTGTGAGTGTTTGCATATCTGTATGATTGTGTGAATGTCTGGTTATCGGTATGAATGTGTGAGTGCTTGTGTATCTGTAGGATTGTGTGAGTGTATGTGTATCTGTAGGAGTGTATGAGAGTGTGTGTGTATCTGTATGATTGTGTGATTGGGTGTGTATCTTTACGATTTTGTGAGTGGGTGTGTATCTGCTTGATTGCGTGAGTGGATGTGTATCTGTATGATTATGTGAGTGGGTGCGTATCTGTAAGATGGTGTGAGTGGGTGTGTACCTATATGATTGTGTGTGTGTGAGTGGGTGTGTATCTGTATGATTGTGTGAGTTTGTGTGTTTGTGTATGATTGTGTGAGTGTTTGTGTATCTGTAAGATAGTGTGAGTGGGTGTGTACCTGTATGATTGTGTGTGTGTGAGTGGGTGTGTATCTGTATGATTGTGTGAGTGGGTGTGTATGTGTATGATTGTGTGAGTGGATTTGTATCTGTATGATTATGTGAGTGCGTGTGTATCTGTGTGATTATGTGAGTGGGTCTGTATCTGTATGATTTTGGGAGTGTGTGTGTCTGTATGATTGTGTGAGTGTGTGTGTACCTGTAAGATTGTGTGAGTGTGAGAGGGTGTGTGTCTGTATGATTGGGTGTATATCTGTATGATTATGTGAGTAGCTGTGTATCTGTATGATTGTGTGAGTGGCTGTGTATCTGTATGATTGTGTGTGTGCTTCTGTATGATTGTGTGAGACTGTGTGTATCTGTATGATTGTATGAGTGTGTGTGTGTATCTGTATGATTGTGTGAGTGTGTATGTATCTGTATGATTGTATGAGTGTGCGTGTGTATCTGTATGATTGTGTGAGTGGGTGTGTACCTGTATGATTGTGTGTGCGTGAGTGGGTGTGTATCTGTATGACTGTGTGAGATTGTGTGTATCTGAAAGATTGAATGAGTGTGTGTGTGTATCTGTATGATTGCGTGAGTGGGTGTGAATCGGTATGATTGTGTGAGTGTGTGTGTTTATCTGTATGATTGTGTGAGTGGGTGTATATTTGTATGATTATGTGAGTGGCTGTGTATCTGTATGATTGTGTGAATGGGCGTGTACCTGTATGATTGTGTGTGTGTGTGCTTTTGTATGATTGTGTGAGATTGTTCGTATCTGTATGATTGTTTAAGTGTGTGTGTGTGTATCTGTATGATTGTGTGAGTGGATGTGTATCTGTATGATTCTGTGAGTGGCTGTGTATCTGTATGATTGTGTGATTGGCTGTGTAAAGGTATGATTGTGTGAGTGTGAGTGGGTGTGTGTCTGTATTATTGTGTGAGTGGGGGTATATTTGTATGATTATGTGAGTGGCTGTGTATCTGTATGATTGTGTGAGTGGGTGTGTATGTGTATGATTACGTGAGTGAGTGTGTATCTGTATGATTGTGTGAATGTGTCGTTATCGGTATGATTGTGTGAGGGTGATTGCGTATATAACATCTACTGGTCCCCCTTTATGTAGATTGTGTGTCTGTGGGTGCTTGCATATCTGTATGATTGTGTGAAAGTGTTGTTATCGGTATGATTGCGTAAGTGCTTGTGTATCTGTCCGATTGTGTGAGTGGGTGTGTATCTGCATGATTGTGTGAGTGGGTTTGTATCTGCATGATTATGTGAGTGGGTGTGTATCTGTATGATTGTGTGAGTGGGTGTGTATCTGAATGATTGTGTGTGTGTGCTTCTGTATGATTGTGTGAGAATGTGTGTAACTGTATGATTGTTTGAGTGTTTGTGTATCTGTAAGATGGTGTGAGTGGGTGTGTACCTGTATGATTGTGTGTGTGTGAGTTTGTGTGTATCTGTATGATTGTGTGAGTGTGTGTGTATCTGTATGACTGTGTGAGTGGGTGTGCATCTGTACTATTGTGTGTCTGTGAGTGTTTGCATATCTGTATGATTGTGTGAATGTCTGGTTATCGGTATGAATGTGTGAGTGCTTGTGTATCTGTAGGATTTTGTGAGTGGGTGTGTATCTGCATGATTGTGTATCTGTATGTGTATCTGTAGGAGTGTATGAGAGTGTGTGTGTATCTGTATGATTGTGTGATTGGGTGTGTATCTTTACGATTTTGTGAGTGGGTGTGTATCTGCTTGATTGTGTGAGTGGATGTGTATCTGTATGATTGTGTGAGTGGGTGTGTATCTGAATGATTGTGTGTGTGTGCTTCTGTATGATTGTGTGAGAGTGTGTGTATCTGCATGATTGTATGAGTGTGTGTGTGTATCTGTATGATTGTGTGAATGGGTGTGTATCTGTACGATAATGTGAGTGGGTATGTATCTGTATGATTGTGTGAGTGGATGTGTATCTGTATGATTATAAGAGTGGGTGTATATCTGTATGATTGTGTGAGAGTGTGTGTATCTGTATGATTGCATGAGTGTGTGTGTGTATCTGTATGATTGTGTGAGTGGGTGTGTATCTGTATGATTGTGTGAGTGTGTATGTATCTGTATGATTGTATGAGTGTGCGTGTGTATCTGTATGATTGTGTGAGTGTGTGTGTACCTGTATGATTGTGTGTGCTTGAGTGAGTGTGTCTCTGTATGATTGTGTGAGTGTGTGTGTATCTGTATGACTGTGTGAGTGGGTGTGTATCTGTACGATTGTGTGTCTGTGAGTGTTTGCATATCTGTATGATGGTGTGAATGTCTGGTTATCGGTATGAATGTGTGAGTGCTTGTGTATCTGTAGGATTGTGTGAGTGGGTGTGTATCTGCATGATTGTGTGAGTGTATGTGTATCTGTAGGAGTGTATGAGAGTGTGTGTGTATCTGTATGATTGTGTGATTGGGTGTGTATCTTTACGATTTTGTGAGTGGGTGTGTATCTGTTTGATTGTGTGAGTGGATGTGTATCTGTATGATTGTGTGAGTGGGTGTGTATCTGAATGATTGTGTGTGTGTGCTTCTGTATGATTGTGTGAGAGTGTGTGTATCTGCATGATTGTATGAGTGTGTGTGTGTATCTGTATGATTGTGTGAATGGGTGTGTATCTGTACGATAATGTGAGTGGGTATGTATCTGTATGATTGTGTGAGTGGATGTGTATCTGTATGATTATAAGAGTGGGTGTATATCTGTATGATTGTGTGAGAGTGTGTGTATCTGTATGATTGCATGAGTGTGTGTGTGTATCTGTATGATTGTGTGAGTGGGTGTGTATCTGTATGATTGTGTGAGTGTGTATGTATCTGTATGATTGTATGAGTGTGCGTGTGTATCTGTATGATTGTGTGACTGTGTGTGTACCTGTATGATTGTGTGTGCTTGAGTGGGTGTGTCTCTGTATGATTGTGTGAGTGTGTGTGTATCTGTATGACTGTGTGAGTGGGTGTGTATCTGTACGATTGTGTGTCTGTGAGTGTTTGCATATCTGTATGATGGTGTGAATGTCTGGTTATCGGTATGAATGTGTGAGTGCTTGTGTATCTGTAGGATTGTGTGAGTGGGTGTGTATCTGCATGATTGTGTGAGTGTATGTGTATCTGTAGGAGTGTATGAGAGTGTGTGTGTATCTGTAAGATTGTGTGATTAGGTGTGTATCTTTACGATTTTGTGAGTGGGTGTGTATCTGCTTGATTGTGTGAGTGGATATGTATCTGTATGATTATGTGGGTGGGTGCGTATCTGTATGATTGTGTGAGTGTTTGTGTATCTGTAAGATGGTGTGAGTGGGTGTGTACCTATATGATTGTGTGTGTGTGAGTGGGTGTGTATCTGTATGATTGTGTGAGTTTGTGTGTATCTGTATGATTGTGTGAGTGTTTGTGTATCTGTATGATGATGTGAGTGTGTGTGTATCTGTGTTTTTATAAGAGTGGGTGTGTATCTGTATGATTTTGGGAGTGTGTGTGTGTCGGTGTGATTGTGTGAGTGTGTGTGTACCTGTAAGATTGTGTGTGTGGATGTGTATCTGCATGATTGTGTGAGTGGGTCTGTATCTGTATGATTCTGTGTGTGTGAGTCGGTAAGATTATGTGAGTGGGTGTGTATCTGTATGATTGTGTGAGTGTGAGAGGGTGTGTGTCTGTATGATTGTGTGAGTGGGTGTATATCTCTATGATTATGTGAGTAGCTGTGTATCTGTATGATTGTGTGATTGGGTGTGTATCTGTATGATTGTGTGTGTGTGCTTCTGTATGATTGTGTGAGACTGTGTGTATCTGTATGATTGTATGAGTGTGTGTGTGTATCTGTATGATTGTGTGTGTGGGTATGTACCTGTATGATTGTGTGTGCGTGAGTGGCTGTGTATCTGTATGATTGTGTGAATGGGCGTGTATCTGTATGACTGTGTGAGTGGGCGTGTATCTGTATGATTGTGTGTGTGTGCTTTTGTATGATTGTGTGAGATTGTTCGTATCTGTATGATTGTTTGAGTGTGTGTGTGTATCTGTATGATTGTGTGAGTGGATGTGTATCTGTATGATTCTGTGAGTGGCTGTGTATCTGTATGATTGTGTGAATGGCTGTGTAAAGGTATGATTGTGTGAGTGTGAGTGTGTGTGTGTCTGTATTATTGTTTGAGTGGGGGTATATTTGTATGATTATGTGTGTGGCTGTGTATCTGTATGATTGTGTGAGTGGGTGTGTATCTGTATGATTTTGTGAGTGGGTGTGTATCTGTATGATTGTGTGAATGTGTCGTTATCGGTATGATTGTGTGAGGGTGATTGCGTATATAACATCTACTGGTCCCCCTTTATGTAGATTGTGTGTCTGTGGGTGCTTGCATATCTGTATGATTGTGTGAAAGTGTCGTTATCGGTATGATTGCGTAAGTGCTTGTGTATCTGTCCGATTGTGTGAGTGAGTGTGTATCTGCATGATTGTGTGAGTGGGTTTGTATCTGCACGATTATGTGAGTGGGTGTGTATCTGTATGATTGTGTGAGTGGGTGTGTTTCTGCATGATTATGTGAGTGGGTGTGTATCTGTATGATTGTGTGAGTGTGTGTGTATCTGCTTGAGTGTATGAGTGTGTGTGTATCAGTGTTATTGTGTGAGTGGGTGTGTATCTGTACGATTATGTGAGTGGGTATGTATCTGTAGGATTGTGTGAGTGGGTGTGTATCTGCATGATTGTGTGAATGTATGTGTATCTGTAGGAGTGTATGAGAGTGTGTGTGTATCTGTATGATTGTGTGATTGGGTGTGTATCTTTACGATTTTGTGAGTGGGTGTGTATCTGCTGGATTGTGTGACTGGATGTGTATCTGTATGATTATGTGAGTGGGTGCGTATCTGTATGATTGTGTGAGTGGGTGTGTATCTGAATGATTGTGTGTGTGTGCTTCTGTATGATTGTGTGAGAGTGCGTGTATCTGTATGATTGTACGAGTATGTGTGTGTATCTGTATGATTCTGTGAATGGGTGTGTATCTGTACGATTATGTGAGTGGGTATGTATCTGTATGATTGTGTGAGTGGATGTGTATCTGTATGATTATAAGAGTGGGTGTATATCTGTATGATTGTGTGAGAGTGTGTGTATCTGTATGATTGCATGAGTGTGTGTGTGTATCTGTATGATTGTGTGAGTGGGTGTGTATCTGTATGATTGTGTGAGTGTGTATGTATCTGTATGATTGTATGAGTGTGCGTGTGTATCTGTATGATTGTGTGAGTGTGTGTGTACCTGTATGATTGTGTGTGCTTGAGTGGGTGTGTCTCTGTATGATTGTGTGAGTGTGTGTGTATCTGTATGACTGTGTGAGTGGGTGTGTATCTGTACGATTGTGTGTCTGTGAGTGTTTGCATATCTGTATGATTGTGTGAATGTCTGGTTATCGGTATGAATGTGTGAGTGCTTGTGTATCTGTAGGATTGTGTGAGTGGGTGTGTATCTGCATGATTGTGTGAGTGTATGTGTATCTGTAGGAGTGTATGAGAGTGTGTGTGTATCTGTATGATTGTGTGATTAGGTGTGTATCTTTACGATTTTGTGAGTGGGTGTGTATCTGCTTGATTGCGTGAGTGGATGTGTATCTGTATGATTATGTGAGTGGGTGCGTATCTGTAAGATGGTGTGAGTGGGTGTGTACCTATATGATTGTGTGTGTGTGAGTGGGTGTGTATCTGTATGATTGTGTGAGTTTGTGTGTATGTGTATGATTGTGTGAGTGTTTGTGTATCTGTAAGATGGTGTGAGTGGGTGTGTATCTGTATGATTGTGTGAGTGGGTGTGTATGTGTATGATTGTGTGAGTGGATTTGTATCTGTATGATTATGTGAGTATGTGTGTATCTGTGTGATTATGTGAGTGGGTGTGTATCTGTATGATTTTGGGAGTGTGTGTGTGTCTGTATGATTGTGTGAGTGTGTGTGTACCTGTAAGATTGTGTGAGTGGATGTGTATCTGCACGATTGTGTGAGTGGGTCTGTATCTGTATGATTCTGTGTGTGTGAATCGGTAAGATTATGTGAGTGTGTGTGTATCTGTATGATTGTGTGAGTGTGAGAGGGTGTGTGTCTGTATGATTGTGTGAGTGGGTGTATATCTGTATGATTATGTGAGTAGCTGTGTATCTGTATGATTGTGTGAGTGGCTGTGTATCTGTATGATTGTGTGTGTGCTTCTGTATGATTGTGTGAGACTGTGTGTATCTGTATGATTGTATGAGTGTGTGTGTGTATCTGTATGATTGTGTGAGTGTGTATGTATCTGTATGATTGTATGAGTGTGCGTGTGTATCTGTATGATTGTGTGAGTGGGTGTGTACCTGTATGATTGTGTGTGCGTGAGTGGGTGTGTATCTGTATGACTGTGTGAGATTGTGTGTATCTGAAAGATTGAATGAGTGTGTGTGTGTATCTGTATGATTGTGTGAGTGGGTGTGTATCGGTATGATTGTGTGAGTGTGTGTGTTTATCTGTATGATTGTGTGAGTGGGTGTATATTTGTATGATTATGTGAGTGGGTGTGTATCGGTATGATTGTGTGAGTGTGTGTGTTTATCTGTATGATTGTGTGAGTGGATGTGTATCTGTATGATTATGTGAGTGGGTGCGTATCTGTAAGATGGTGTGAGTGGGTGTGTACCTATATGATTGTGTGTGTGTGAGTGGGTGTGTATCTGTATGATTGTGTGAGTTTGTGTGTATGTGTATGATTGTGTGAGTGTTTGTGTATCTGTAAGATGGTGTGAGTGGGTGTGTATCTGTATGATTGTGTGAGTGGATGTGTATCTGTATGATTCTGTGAGTGGCTGTGTATCTGTATGATTGTGTGATTGGCTGTGTAAAGGTATGATTGTGTGAGTGTGAGTGGGTGTGTGTCTGTATTATTGTGTGAGTGGGGGTATATTTGTATGATTATGTGAGTGGCTGTGTATCTGTATGATTGTGTGAGTGGGTGTGTATCTGTATGATTTTGTGAGTGGGTGTGTATCTTTATGATTACGTGAGTGAGTGTGTATCTGTATGATTGTGTGAATGTGTCGTTATCGGTATGATTGTGTGAGGGTGATTGCGTATATAACATCTACTGGTCCCCCTTTATGTAGATTGTGTGTCTGTGGGTGCTTGCATATCTGTATGATTGTGTGAAAGTGTTGTTATCGGTATGATTGCGTAAGTGCTTGTGTATCTGTCCGATTGTGTGAGTGGGTGTGTATCTGCATGATTGTGTGAGTGGGTTTGTATCTGCATGATTATGTGAGTGGGTGTGTATCTGTATGATTGTGTGAGTGGGTGTGTATCTGAATGATTGTGTGTGTGTGCTTCTGTATGATTGTGTAAGTGTGTGTGTATCTGTATGATTGTGTGAGTGTTTGTGTATCTGTAAGATGGTGTGAGTGGGTGTGTACCTGTATGATTGTGTGTGTGTGAGTTTGTGTGTATCTGTATGATTGTGTGAGTGTGTGTGTATCTGTATGACTGTGTGAGTGGGTGTGCATCTGTACTATTGTGTGTCTGTGAGTGTTTGCATATCTGTATGATTGTGTGAATGTCTGGTTATCGGTATGAATGTGTGAGTGCTTGTGTATCTGTAGGATTTTGTGAGTGGGTGTGTATCTGCATGATTGTGTGAGTGTATGTGTATCTGTAGGAGTGTATGAGACTGTGTGTATCTGTATGATTGTGTGATTGGGTGTGTATCTTTACGATTTTGTGAGTGGGTGTGTATCTGTATGATTGTGTGAGTTTGTGTGTATCTGTATGATTGTATGAGTGTGCGTGTGTATCTGTATGATTATGTGAGTGGGTGTGTACCTGTATGATTGTGTGAGTGGCTTTAAATCTGTATGATTGTGTGAGTGGCTGTGTATCTGTATGATTATATGAATGTGTGCGTATCTATATGTTTATGTGTGTGGATGTGTATCTGTATGATTATGTGAGTGGGTGTGCATCTGTATGACTGTGTGTGTGTGAGTGGGTGTGTGTCTGTATGATTGTGTGAGTGGGTGTGTAAGTGTATGATTGTGTGAGTGGGTGTGCATCCGTATGATTATGTGAGTGTGTTTGTTTCTGTAATGATTGTGTGAGTGGGTGTGTATCTGTAAGATTGAGTGTGTGTGTGTGTTCTTGCATATCTGTATGATTGTGTGAGTGTGTGTGTATCTGTAAGATTGTATGAGTGTGCGGGTGTATTTGTATGATTGTGTGAGTGGGTGTATATCTGTATGATTATGTGAGTGTATCTGTATGATTATGTGAGTGGCTGTGTATCTGTATGATTGTGTGTCTGTTCTTCTGTATGATTGTGTGAGAGTGTGTGTATATGTATGATTGTATGAGTGTGTGTGCGTATCTGTATGATTGTTTGAGTGGGTGTGTATCTGTCTGATTGTGTGAGTGTGTGTGTATCTGTATGATTGTCTGAGTGTGTGTGTGTATCTGTATGATTATGTGAGTGGGTGTGTACCTGTATGATTGTGTGAGTGGCTTTATATCTGTATGATTGTGTGAGTGGCTGTGTATCTGTATGATTGTGTGTCTGTGCTTCTGTATGATTGTGTGACAGTGTGTGTATCTGTATGATTATATGAATGTGTGTGTATCTATATGTTTATGTGTGTGGTTGTGTATCTGTATGATTATGTGAGTGGGTGTGTATCTGTATGAGTGCGTCAGTGGGTGTGTATCTGTATGATTGCGTGAGTGGGTTTGTATCTGTATGGTCATATGAGTGTGAGTTTGTACCTGTATGATTGTGTGAGTGCATGTGTATCTGTATGATTGTGTGAGTTGGTGTGCACCTGTATGATTGTGTTTGTGTGAATGGGTGTGTGTCTGTATGATTGTGTGTGTCGCTATATATCTGTATGATTATGTGAGTGGCTGTGTATCTGTATGATTGTGTGAGTGGATGTGTATCTGTATAATTATGTGTGTGTGTGTGTTCATCTGTATGATTGTGTGAGCGGTAGTTGATCTGTATGATTGTGTAAGTGTGTGTATTTGTCTGATTTTGTGTGTGTGTGTGTGTGTGTGTGTGTGTGTGTGTGTGTGTGTGTGTAATGTGTATGATTCTATGAGTGGGTGTGTATCTATATGATTGTGTGCATGTGTGTCTGTATGATTGTGTGAGTGGGTATGTACTTGTATGATTATGTGAGTGTGTGTGTATCTGTGTGATTGTGTGAGTGTGTGTATCTGTATGGTTGTGTGAGTGTGTGTGTATCTGTATGATTGTATGAGCGTGCATCTATACCCGTATGATTGTGTGAGTTGGTGTGCACCTGTATGATTGTGTTTGTGTGAATGGGTGTGTGTCTGTATGATTGTGTGTGTCGCTATATATCTGTATGATTATGTGAGTGGCTGTGTATCTGTATGATTGTGTGAGTGGATGTGTATCTGTATGATTGTGTGTGTGTGCTTGTGTATGATTGTGTGAGAGTGTGTGCATATGTATGATTGTATGAGTGTGTGTGTGTATCTGTATGATTGTGTGAGTGGGAGTGTATCTGTATGATTGTGTGAGTGTGTGTGTATCTGTATGAATGTATGAGTGTGCGTGTGTATCTGTATGATTGTGTGAGTGGGTGTGTACCTGTATGATTGTGTGAGTGGATGTGTGTCTTTATGATTGTGTGAGTGGATGTGTATCTGCATGATTGTGTGAGTGGGTGTGTATCTGTATGATTATGTGAGTGGGTATGTATCTGTATGACTGTGTGAGTGTGTGTTATCTGTAAGATTGTAAGAGTGTGTGTGTGTATCTGTATGATTGTGTGATTGGGTGTGTATCTGTATGATTTTTTTAGTGTGTGTGTGTCTGTATGATTGTGAGAGTGGGTGTGTATCTGTATGATTGTCTGATTGGTTGTGTATCTGTATGATTATGTGAGTAGGTGTGTTTCTGTATGATTGTGTGAGTTTGTCTGTATCTCTATGAATGTGTGAGTGGGGGGGCTCTCTGTATGATTGTGTGAGTGTGAGTATCTGTATGATTGCATAAGTGGGTGTGTATCTGTCTGAATGTGTGAGTTTGTGTGTATCTGTATGATTGTCTGACTGGGTGTGTATGTGTAAGATTGTGTGAGTGGGTGTGTATCTGTAAGACTGTGTGTGAGTGGGTGTGTATCTGTATGATTGTGTGAGTATGTGTACCTGTATGATTGTGTGACTGGATGTGTCTCTGTATGATTGTGCGAGTGTGTTTGTTTCGGAATGATTGTGTGAGTGTTTGTGTGTCTGTACGATTGTGTGAGTGGGTGTGTATCTGTATAACTGTGTGTGTGAGAGGATGTGTGTCTGTATGATTGTGTGAATGGGTGTGAATCTGTATGATTGTGTGAGTGGGTGTGTATCTGTATGATTGTGAGTGTGTGTACCTGTATGATTGTGTGAGTGGGTGTGTCCCTGTATGATTGTGTGTGGGTGTGTGCGTGCATATCTGTATGATTGTGTGATTGTGTTTGTATCATTATGACTGTGTGAGTACTTGTGTGTCTGTATGATTGTGTGAGTGTGTGTGTATCTGCATGATTGTGTGAGTGCGTTTGTATATGTATGATTATGTGAGTGGGTGTGTATCTGTATGATTATGTGAATGATAGTGTATCTGTATGATTGTGTGAGTGGGTGTGTATCTGTATGATTGTGTGAGTGGGTGTGTATCTGTATGATTGTGTGTGTGTATTTCTGTATGATTGTGCGAGTGGGTGTGTATCTGTATGATTGTTGGAGTGTGTGTGGATGTGTGTCTGTATGATTGTGTGAGTGGGTGTATATCTGTATGATTGTTTAAGTGGCTGTGTATCTGTATGATTGTGTGAGTGGTTGTGTATCTATGATTGTGTGTGTGTCTTTTTGTATGATTGTGTGAGAGAGTGTGTATGTGAATGAATGTATGAGTGTGTTTGTGTATCTGTATGATTGTGTGAGTGGGTGTGTATCTGTATGATTGTGTGAGTTGTTGTGTATCTTTATGATTGTGTGTGTGTGTTTCCGTATGAATGTGTGAGTGGGTATGTATCTGTATGATTGTGTGATTGGATGTGTATCTGTATGATTATGCGAGTGGCTGTGTATCTGTATGATTGTGTGTGTGTGTATCTGTATGATTATGTGAGTGGGTATGTATCTGTATGACTGTGTGATTGGATGTGTATCTGTATGATTATGCGAGCGGCTGTGTATCTGTATGATTGTGTGAGTGTGTGTGTATCTGTATGATTATGTGAGTGTGTGTCTATCTCTATGAATGTGTGAGTGGGGGGGCTATCTATATGATTGTGTGAGTGTGAGTATCTGTATGATTGCGTGAGTGGGTGTGTATCCTTATGATTGTGTGAGTTTGTGTGTGTCTGTATGATTGTGTGAGTGGGTGTGTATGTGTATGAATGTGTGAGTGGGTGTGTATCTGCATGATTATGTGAGTGTGTGTTTTTCTGTATGATTGTGTGAGTGTGTGTACCTGTATGATTATGTGAGTGGGTGTGTATGTGTACGATTGTGTGAGTGGGTGTGTATCTGTATGATTGTATGAGTTTGCGTGTGTATCTTTATGATTGTGTGAGTGGGTGTGTACCAGTATGATTGCGTGTGTGTGAGTGGTGAGTGTCTGTATGATTGTGTGAGTGGGTGTGTATCTGCATGATTGTGTGAGTGGGTGTGTATCTGTATGATTGTGTGTGTGTGTATCTGTATGATTATGTGAGTGGGTGTGTATCTGTATGACTGTGTGAGTGGGTGTGTATCTGTATGACTGGGTGATTGGTTGTGTATCTGTATGATTATATGAGTGGGTGTGTATCTGTATGATTGTGTGAGTGTATCTGTATCTCTATGAATGTGTGAGTGGGGGGGCTTTCTGTATGAAAGTGTGAGTGTGAGTATCTGTATGATTGTGTGACTGGATGTGTATCTCTAAGATTGTGTGAGTGGTGTGTATCTGTATGACTGTGTGTGTGTGAGTGGGTGTGTCTGTATGATTGTGTGAGTGGGTGTGTGTCTGTATGATTGTGTGAGTGGGTGTGTATCTGCATGATTGTGTGAGTGTGTGTACCTGTATGATTGTGTGTGTGGGTGTGTCTCTGTATGATTGTGTGTGTGTGTGTGTGCGTGCATATCTGTATGATTGTGTGAGTGTTTTTGTATCGTTATGATTGTGTGAGTGCTTGTATGTCTGTACGATTGTGTGAGTGGGTGTTTATCTCCATGATTGAGTGAGTGGGTTTGTATATGTATGATTGTGTGAGTGGTTGTGTATCTGTATGATTGTGTGTGTGTGTATCTGTATGATTATGTGAGTGGGTATGTATCTGTATGACTGTGTGAGTGTGTGTGTGTATCTGTAATATTGTGTGAGTGGGTGTGTGTCTGTATGATTGTGTGAGTGGGTGTATATCTGTATGATTGCGTGAGTGGGTGTGTATGTGTATGATTGTGTGAGTGTGTGTGTATCTGTATGATTGTGTGAGTGTGCTTGTGTATGATTGTGTGAGAGAGTGTGTATATGTATGATTGTATGAGTGTGTGTGTATCTGTATGATTATGTTAGCTTTATTTTATCTGTATGATTGTGTAAGTGTGTGTATTTGTCTGATTTTATGTGTGTGTGTGTATCTTTATGATTGTGTGTGTGTGTGTCTGTATGATTGTGTGAGTGGGTGTGTATCTGTATGATTGTGTGTGTGTCCTTTTGTATGATTGTGTGAGAGAGTGTGTATGTGAATGAATGTATGAGTGTGTTTGTGTATCTGTATGATTGTGTGAGTGGGTGTGTATCTGTATGATTGTGTGAGTTGTTGTGTATCTTTATGATTGTGTGTGTGTGTTTCTGTATGAATGTGTGAGTGGGGGGGCTATCTCTATGAATGTGTGAGTGGGGGGGCTATCTATATGATTGTGTGATTGTGAGTATCTGTATGATTGCGTGAGTGGGTGTGTATGTGTATGAATGTGTGAGTGGGAGTGTATCTGTATGATTATGTGAGTGTGTGTTTTTCTGTATGATTGTGTGAGTGTGTGTACCTGTATGATTATGTGAGTGGGTGTGTATGTGTACGATTGTGTGAGTGGGTGTGTATCTGTATGATTGTATGAGTTTGCGTGTGTATCTTTATGATTGTGTGAGTGGGTGTGTACCAGTATGATTGCGTGTGTGTGAGTGGTGAGTGTCTGTATGATTGTGTGAGTGGGTGTGTATCTGCATGATTGTGTGAGTGGGTGTGTATCTGTATGATTGTGTGTGTGTGTATCTGTATGATTGTGTGAGTGGGTGTGTATCTGTATGACTGTGTGAGTGGGTGTGTATCTGTATGACTGGGTGATTGGTTGTGTATCTGTATGATTATATGAGTGGGTGTGTATCTGTATGATTGTGTGAGTGTATCTGTATCTCTATGAATGTGTGAGTGGGGGGGCTTTCTGTATGAAAGTGTGAGTGTGAGTATCTGTATGATTGCGTGAGTGGGTGTGTATCTATATGAATGTGTGAGTTTGTGTGTATCTGTATGATTGTGTGACTGGGTGTGTATCTCTAAGATTGTGTGAGTGGTGTGTATCTGTATGACTGTGTGTGTGTGAGTGGGTGTGTCTGTATGATTGTGTGAGTGGGTGTGTGTCTGTATGATTGTGTGAGTGGGTGTGTATCTGCATGATTGTGTGAGTGTGTGTACCTGTATGATTGTGTGAGTGGGTGTGTCTCTGTATGATTGTGTGTGTGTGTGTGTGCGTGCATATCTGTATGATTGTGTGAGTGTTTTTGTATCGTTATGATTGTGTGAGTGCTTGTGTGTCTGTACGATTGTGTGAGTGGGTGTTTATCTCCATGATTGAGTGAGTGGGTTTGTATATGTATGATTGTGTGAGTGGTTGTGTATCTGTATGATTGTGTGAGCGGGTGTGTATCTGTATGATTGTGTGAGTGGGTATGTATCTGTAAGACTGTGTGAGTGTGTATGTATCTGGAAGATTTTATGAGTGTGTGTGTGTATCTATAATATTGTGTGAGTGGGTGTGTGTCTGTATGATTGTGTGAGTGGATGGATATCTGTATGATTGTTTGAGTGTGTGTGTGTATCTGTATGATTGTGTGAGTGTGTGAGTATCTGTATGATTGCGTGAGTGGGTGTGTATGTGTATGATTGTGTGAGTGTGTGTGTATCTGTATGATTGTGTGAGTGTGCTTGTGTATGATTGTGTGAGAGAGTGTGTATATGTATGATTGTATGAGTGTGTGTGTATCTGTATGATTATGTTAGCTTTATTTTATCTGTATGATTGTGTAAGTGTGTGTATTTGTCTGATTTTATGTGTGTGTGTGTGTAACGTGTATGATTCTGTGAGTGGGTGTGTATCTGTATGATTGTGTGCGTGTGTGTCTGTATGATTGTGTGAGTGCGTGTGTGTCTGTTTGATTGTGTGAGTGTGTGTGTATCTGTGTGATTGTGTGAGTGTGTGTGTATCTGTATGATTGTGTGAATGTGTGGCTATTGGTATGATTGTGTGAGTGCTTGTGTATGTGTATGATTATGTGAGAGCGTGTGTATCTGTATGATTGTGTGAGTGGGTGTGTATCTGCATGATTGTGTGAGTGTGTGTGTATCTGTATGAGTGTAGGAGTGTGTGTGTGTATCTGTATGATTGTATGAGTGTCTGTGTGTATCTGTATGATTGTGTGAGTATGTGTGTATCTGTATGATTGTGTGAGTGGGTCTGTATCTGTATGATTGTGTGAGTGGATGTGTATCTGCATGACTGTGTGAGTGGGTGTCTATCTGCATGATTGTGTGAGTGGATGTGTATCTGCATGATTGTGTGAGTGGGTGTGTATCTGTATGAGTGTATCTGTGTGTATCTGTATGATTATGTGAGTGAGTGTGTATCTGTATGACTGTGTGAGTGGGTGTGTATCTGTATGATTGTGTGCGTGTGTTTCTGTATGATTGTGTGTTTGTGTGTGTATCTGAATGATTATGTGAGTGGGGGTGTATCTGTATGATTGTGTGAGTGTGTGTGTGCATCTCTACGAATGTGTGAGTAGGTGTGTGTCTGTATGATTGTGTGAGTGGGTGTGTATGTGTACGATTGTGTGTGTGTGTGTTTTTGCAAATCTGTATGATTGTGTGAGTGTGTTTGTATCAGTATGATTGTGTGAGTGCTTGTGTATCTGTACAATTGTGTGAGTGAGAATATATCTGCATGATTGTGTGAGTGGGTGTGTATGTGTACGATTGTGTGTGTGTGTGTTTTTGCATATCTGTATGATTGTGTGAGTATGTTCGTATCAGTATGATTGTGTGAGTGCTTGTGTATCTGTACAATTGTGTGAGTGAGAATGTATCTGCATGATTGTGTGAGTGGATGCGTATCAGCATGATTTTGTGAGTGGATGTGTATCTGTATAATTACGTGAGTGGTTGTGTATCTGTATGATTATGTGTGTGTGTGTCTGTATGATTGTGTGAGTTTGTGTGTATCTGTATGATTGTGTGAGTGTTTGTGTATTCATAAGATGGTTTGAGTGGGTGGCTGAATGATTGTGTGTATGTGAGTGGGTGTGTGTCTGTATGATTGTGTGAGTGGGTGTATACATGTATGGTTGTGTGAGTGTGTGTATTTGTATGATTGCATGAGTGTGAGTATCTGTATGATTGCGTGTGTGGGTGTCTGTCTGTTTGATTGTGTGAGTGTGTGTGTACCTGTATGATTGTGAGAGTGCTTGTGTATTTGTATGATTGTGTGTCTGTGAGTGCTTGCATATCTGTATGATTGTGTGAATGTATGGTTATCGGTATGATTGTGTGAGTGCTTGTGTAACTGTATGATTGTGTGAGTGGGTGTGTATCTGTATGATTGTCTGAGTGGGTGTGTATCTCTATGATTGTGTGTGTGTGAGAGGGTGTGTGTCTGTATGATTGAGTGAGTGTGTGTGTATCTGTATGATTATGTGAGTGGCTGTATATCTGTATGATTGTGTGTGTGTGCTTCTGTATGAATGTGTGAGAGTGTGTATATCTGTATGATTATATGACCATGTGTGTATCTGTATGATTGTATGAGTGTGAGTTTGTATCTGTATGATTGTGTGAGTGGGTGTGTATCTTTATGATTGTGCGCGTGTTTGTCTGTATGAATGTGTTTTTAGGTGTGTATCTGTATAATTGTGTGAGTTTGTGTCTATCTCTATGAATGTGTGAGTGGGGGGTCTATCTGTATGATTGTGTGAGTGTGAGTATCTGTATGATTGCGTGAGTGGGTGTTTATCTGTATGACTGTGTGAGTTTGTGTGTGTCTGTATGATTGTGTGTGTGGGTGTGTATCTGTAAGATTGTGTGAGTGGGTGTGTATCTGTATGATTGTGTGAGTGGGTTTGCATCTGTATGATTGTGTGAGTGGATGTGCATCTGTATGATTGTGTGTGTGTGTATCTGTAAGATTATGTGAGTGGGTGTGTATCTGTATGACAGTGTGATTGGCTCTGTATCTGTACGATTATTTGAGTGTGTGTACCTGTATGATTGCGTGAGTGGGTGTGTATCTGTATGATTGCGTGAGTGGGTGTGTATCTGCATGATTGTGTTACTGGGTGTGTATCTGTATGATTGTGTGAGTGGGTGTGTATCTGTATGATTGCGTGAGTGGGTGTGTATCTGTATGATTGTGTTAGTGTGCTTGTATCGGTATGATTGTGTGAGTGCTTGTGTATTTGTACGATTGTGTGAGTGGGTGTGTATCTGCATGATTGTGTTACTGGGTGTGTATATGTATGATCATGTGAGTGGGTATGTAGCTGTATGATTGTGTGAGTGGGTGTGTATCTGCATGATTGTGTTACTGGGTGTGTATCTGTATGATTGTGTGAGTGGGTGTGTATCTGTATGATTGCGTGAGTGGGTGTGTATCTGTATGATTGTGTTAGTGTGCTTGTATCGGTATGATTGTGTGAGTGCTTGTGTATTTGTACGATTGTGTGAGTGGGTGTGTATCTGCATGATTGTGTTACTGGGTGTGTATATGTATGATCATGTGAGTGGGTATGTATCTGTATGATTGTGTGAGTGGGTGTATATCTGTATGATTGTGTGAGAGTGTGTGTATGTTTATGAATGTATGAGTGTGTTAGTGTATCTGTATGATTGTGTGAGTGGGTGTGCACCTGTATGATTGTGTTTGTGTGAGTGGGTGTGTGTCTTTATGATTGTTTGAGTGGGTGTGTATCTGTATGTTTGTGTAAGTGGTTGTGTATCTGTATGATTATGTGAGTGGTTGTGTATTTGTATGATTGTGTGAGTGGGTGTGTATCTGTATGATTGTGTGTGTGTGTATCTTTATGATTATGTGAGTGGGTGTGTATCTGTATGACTGTGTGAGTGGGTGTGTATCTGTATGATCGTGAGTCTGTGTGTGCTTGCATATCTATATGATTGTGTGAGTGTCCTTGTATCGGTATGATTGTGTGTGTGCTTGTGTATCTGTGCGATTGTGTGAGTGGGTGTGTATCTGCATGATTGTGTGAGTGAGTGTGTACATGTATGATTATGTGTGTGGATGTGTATCTGTATGATTATGTGAGTGGTTGTGTAGCTGTATGATTGTGTGTGTTAGTTGGTTTGTGTCTGTATGATTGTGGTCGTCGGTGTGCATCTGTATGATTGGCTTTGTGTGAGTGTTTGTGTATCTGTATGTTTGTGTTAGTGGGTGTGTATATGTATGATCATGTGAGTGGGTATGTATCTCTATGATTGTGTGAGTGGGTGTATATCTGTATGATTGTGTGAGAGTGTGTGTATGTGTATGAATGTATCATTGTGTTAGTGTATCTGTATGATTGTGTGAGTGGGTGTGTATCTGTATGATTATGTAGGTGGGTGTGTATCTGTGTGATTGTGTGAGTGGGTGTGTTTCTGTATGAGTGTGTGAGTGTGTGTATCTCTATAATTGCATGAGTGGGTGTGTATCTGTATGATTTTGGGCGTGTGTGTGTATTTGTTTGATTGTGTGTGTGTCTGTATCTGCCTGATTGTGTGAATGGGTGTGTATCTGTATGATTGTGTGTGTGTATCTGTATGATTACGTGAGTGGGTGTGTATCTGTATGATTGTGGGAGTGTGAGTGGGTGTGTATCTGTATGATTGTGTGAGAGGGTGGGTATCTGTATGATTGTGTGAGTGTGTGTGTATCTGTATGATTGTGTGTGTGTGAGTGGGTTTGTGTCTGTATGATTGTGCGAGTGTGTGTGTATATGTATGATTATGTGAGTGGCTGTGTATCTGTATGATTGTGTGAGTAGCTGTGTATCTGTATGATTGTGTGAGTGGGTGTGTATCTGTATGATTGTGTGTGTGTGCTTCTGTATGATTGTGTGAGAGTGTGTGTACCTGTTTGAATATATGAATATCTGTGTATCTGTATGATTATGTGTGTTGATGTGTACCTGTATGATTATGTGAGTGGGTGTGTACCTGTATGATTGTGTGAGTGTGTGTATCTTATGATTGTGTGAGTGCATGTGCATCTGTATGATTGTGTGAGTTTCTGTGTATCTGTATGATTGTGTGAGTGTGTGTGTATCTGTATGATTGTGTGAGCGGTCGTTTATCTGTATCATTGTGTGAGTGTGAGTATTTGTCTGATTTTGTGTGTGTGTGTGTGTGGGTGTATGTGTAATGTGTATGTTTCTGTGAGTGGGTGTGTATATGTATGATTGTGTGTGTGTGTGTATCTGTATGATTATGTGAGTGAGTGTGTATCTGTTTGCCTGTGTGAGTGTGTGTGAATCTGTAATATTATATGAATGTGTGTGTGTATCTCTATGATTGTGTGCTTGGATGTGTATCTGTATGATTATGTGAGTGGCTGTGTATCTGTATGTTTGTGTGAGTGGTTGTTTCAGTATTTTTGTGTGTGTGTGTATGTATCTGTATGATTGTATGAGTGTGCATGTGTATCTGTATGATTACGTGTGTCTGTGTGTTTATCTGTATGTTTGTGTGAGTGGTAGTTCATCTGAATGATTGTGTGAGTGTGTGTGAATGCATGATTCTGTGAGTGGTGTGTATCTGTATGATTCTGTGAGTGTGTGTGTATTTGTTTGATTGTGTGTGAGTTTGTGTGTGTGTGTATCTGTATGATTGTGTGAGTTTGTGTGTATCTGTATGATTGTGTGAGTGTTTTAGTATCTGTAAGATGGTGTGAGTGGATGTGTTTCTGTATGATTGTGTATGTGTGAGAGGGTGAGTGTCTGTATAATTTTGTGACTGGGTGTGTATGTGTATGATTGCATGAGTGGGTGTGTATCTGTATGATTTTGGGAGTTTGTGTGTATTTGTTTGATTGTGTGAGTGTTTGTGTGTATCTGTATGATTGTGTGAGTGTGTGTGTATCACTATGAATGTGTGAGTGGGGGGGGTATCTGTATGATAGTGTGACTGTGACTATCTGTATGATTGCGTGAGTGGGTGTGTATCTGTATAATTGTGTGAGCGTGTGTGTATCTGTATGATTGTGTGAGTGTGTATATGTATGATTGTGTGAGTGCGTGTGTATCTGTACGATTGTGTGAGTGGGTGTGTATCTGCATGATTGTGTGCGTGGGTGTGTATATGTACGATTATGTGAGTGGTTATGTATCTGTATGATTATGTGAGTGGATGCGTGTCTGTATGATTATGTGAGTCGTTGTGTATCTGTATGATTGTGTGAGTGGGTGTGTATCTGTATGATTGTGTGAGTGTGTATATGTATGAATGTGTGAGTGCGTGTGTATCTGTACGATTGTGTGAGTGGGTGTGTATCTGCATGATTGTGTGCGTGGGTGTGTATATGTACGATTATGTGAGTGGTTATGTATCTGTATGATTATGTGAGTGGATGCGTGTCTGTATGATTATGTGAGTCATTGTGTATCTGTATGATTGTGTGAGTGGGTGTATATCTGTATGATTGTGTGAGTGGGTGTGTATCTCTATGAATGTGTGAGTGGGTGTGTATCTGTGATTCTGTGTGTGTGTATCTGTATGATTATGTGAGTGGGTGTGTATCTGTATGATTGTGTGAGTGGATGTGTATCTGTATGAATGTGTGATAGGGTGTGTATCTGTATGATTGTGTGAGTGTGTGTGTATCTCTGTGAATGTGTGAGTGCGTTTGTATCTGTATGATTCTGTGAGTGTGTGTGTATCTGTATGATTATGTGAGTGGGTGTGTTTCTGTATGATTGTGTGAGTGTGTGTGTAACTATAATATTGTATGAGTGTGTGTGTGTATCTGTATGATTGTCTGAGTGGGTGTGTATCAGTATGATTGTGTGTGTGTGCTTCTGTATGAATGTGTGAGAGTGTGTGTATCTGTATGATTGTATGAGTGTGTGTGTGTATATCTATATGATTATGTGAGTGTGTGTATCTGTATGATTGTGTGAGTGGGTGTGTATCTGTATGATGCTGTGAGTCTGTGTGTATTTCTTTGATTGTGTGTGTGTGTGTGTGTGTGTGTGTATCTGTATGGTTGTGTGAGTGGGTGCATATCTGTATGATTGTGTGAGTGTGTGGGTATCACTATGAATGTGTGAGTGGGGGGTGTCTGTATGATTGTGTGACTGTGAGTATCTGTGTGATTATGTAAGTGTGTGTGTATCTGTGTGATTGTGTGAGTGGTTTTGTATCTGCAATTTGTGTGAGTGTGTGTGTATCTGTATGATTGTGTAAGTGGGTGTGTATCTGTACGATTATGTGAGTGGGTATGTATCTGTATGATTGTGTGAATGGATGTGTATCTGTATGATTGCGTGAGTGGATGTGTATCTGTATGATTGTGCGAGTGTGTGTGTATATGTATGATTATGTGAGTGGCTGTGTATCTGTATGATTGTGTGAGTAGCTGTGTATCTGTATGATTGTGTGAGTGGGTGTGTATCTGTATGATTGTGTGTGTGTGCTTCTGTATGATTGTGTGAGAGTGTGTGTACCTGTTTGAATATATGAATATCTGTGTATCTGTATGATTATGTGTGTTGATGTGTACCTGTATGATTATGTGAGTGGGTGTGTACCTGTATGATTGTGTGAGTGTGTGTATCTTATGATTGTGTGAGTGCATGTGCATCTGTATGATTGTGTGAGTTTCTGTGTATCTGTATGATTGTGTGAGTGTGTGTGTATCTGTATGATTGTGTGAGCGGTCGTTTATCTGTATCATTGTGTGAGTGTGAGTATTTGTCTGATTTTGTGTGTGTGTGTGTGTGGGTGTATGTGTAATGTGTATGTTTCTGTGAGTGGGTGTGTATATGTATGATTGTGTGTGTGTGTGTATCTGTATGATTATGTGAGTGAGTGTGTATCTGTTTGCCTGTGTGAGTGTGTGTGAATCTGTAATATTATATGAATGTGTGTGTGTATCTCTATGATTGTGTGCTTGGATGTGTATCTGTATGATTATGTGAGTGGCTGTGTATCTGTATGTTTGTGTGAGTGGTTGTTTCAGTATTTTTGTGTGTGTGTGTATGTATCTGTATGATTGTATGAGTGTGCATGTGTATCTGTATGATTACGTGTGTCTGTGTGTTTATCTGTATGTTTGTGTGAGTGGTAGTTCATCTGAATGATTGTGTGAGTGTGTGTGAATGCATGATTCTGTGAGTGGTGTGTATCTGTATGATTCTGTGAGTGTGTGTGTATTTGTTTGATTGTGTGTGAGTTTGTGTGTGTGTGTATCTGTATGATTGTGTGAGTTTGTGTGTATCTGTATGATTGTGTGAGTGTTTTAGTATCTGTAAGATGGTGTGAGTGGATGTGTTTCTGTATGATTGTGTATGTGTGAGAGGGTGAGTGTCTGTATAATTTTGTGACTGGGTGTGTATGTGTATGATTGCATGAGTGGGTGTGTATCTGTATGATTTTGGGAGTTTGTGTGTATTTGTTTGATTGTGTGAGTGTTTGTGTGTATCTGTATGATTGTGTGAGTGTGTGTGTATCACTATGAATGTGTGAGTGGGGGGGGTATCTGTATGATAGTGTGACTGTGACTATCTGTATGATTGCGTGAGTGGGTGTGTATCTGTATAATTGTGTGAGCGTGTGTGTATCTGTATGATTGTGTGAGTGTGTATATGTATGATTGTGTGAGTGCGTGTGTATCTGTACGATTGTGTGAGTGGGTGTGTATCTGCATGATTGTGTGCGTGGGTGTGTATATGTACGATTATGTGAGTGGTTATGTATCTGTATGATTATGTGAGTGGATGCGTGTCTGTATGATTATGTGAGTCGTTGTGTATCTGTATGATTGTGTGAGTGGGTGTGTATCTGTATGATTGTGTGAGTGTGTATATGTATGAATGTGTGAGTGCGTGTGTATCTGTACGATTGTGTGAGTGGGTGTGTATCTGCATGATTGTGTGCGTGGGTGTGTATATGTACGATTATGTGAGTGGTTATGTATCTGTATGATTATGTGAGTGGATGCGTGTCTGTATGATTATGTGAGTCATTGTGTATCTGTATGATTGTGTGAGTGGGTGTATATCTGTATGATTGTGTGAGTGGGTGTGTATCTCTATGAATGTGTGAGTGGGTGTGTATCTGTGATTCTGTGTGTGTGTATCTGTATGATTATGTGAGTGGGTGTGTATCTGTATGATTGTGTGAGTGGATGTGTATCTGTATGAATGTGTGATAGGGTGTGTATCTGTATGATTGTGTGAGTGTGTGTGTATCTCTGTGAATGTGTGAGTGCGTTTATATCTGTATGATTCTGTGAGTGTGTGTGTATCTGTATGATTATGTGAGTGGGTGTGTTTCTGTATGATTGTGTGAGTGTGTGTGTAACTATAATATTGTATGAGTGTGTGTGTGTATCTGTATGATTGTCTGAGTGGGTGTGTATCAGTATGATTGTGTGTGTGTGCTTCTGTATGAATGTGTGAGAGTGTGTGTATCTGTATGATTGTATGAGTGTGTGTGTGTATATCTATATGATTATGTGAGTGTGTGTATCTGTATGATTGTGTGAGTGGGTGTGTATCTGTATGATGCTGTGAGTCTGTGTGTATTTCTTTGATTGTGTGTGTGTGTGTGTGTGTGTGTGTGTATCTGTATGGTTGTGTGAGTGGGTGCATATCTGTATGATTGTGTGAGTGTGTGGGTATCACTATGAATGTGTGAGTGGGGGGTGTCTGTATGATTGTGTGACTGTGAGTATCTGTGTGATTATGTAAGTGTGTGTGTATCTGTGTGATTGTGTGAGTGGTTTTGTATCTGCAATTTGTGTGAGTGTGTGTGTATCTGTATGATTGTGTAAGTGGGTGTGTATCTGTACGATTATGTGAGTGGGTATGTATCTGTATGATTGTGTGAATGGATGTGTATCTGTATGATTGCGTGAGTGGATGTGTATCTGTATGATTGTGTGAGTGAGTGTGTATATGTATGACTGTGTGTGTGTGTAACTGTATGATTATGTGAGTGGTTGTGTTTCTGTATGCCTGTGTGAGTGTGTGTATAT
This sequence comes from Isurus oxyrinchus, assembly GCA_026770705.1. NCBI lineage: Eukaryota > Metazoa > Chordata > Chondrichthyes > Lamniformes > Lamnidae > Isurus > Isurus oxyrinchus. The sequence goes on from JANJGN010000009.1 coordinate 170,580,548, forward strand.
CTGTAAGATTATATGTGTGTGTTTGTGTATCTGTATGATTGTGTGAGTGGATGTGTATCTGTATGATTATGTGAGTGCCTGTGTATCTGTATGATTGTGTGTGTGGGTGTGTATCTGTATGATTGTGTGAGTGGGTGTGTATCTGTATGATGCTGTGAGTCTGTGTGTATTTGTTTGATTGTGTGTGTGTGTGTGTGTGTGTGTGTGTGTGTGTGTATCTGTATGGTTTTGTGAGTGTGTGGATATCACTATGAATGTGTGAGTGGGGGGGGGGGTGTCTGTATGTTTGTGTGACTGTGAGTATCTGTATGATTATGTAAGTGTGTGTGTATCTGTATGATTGTGTGAGTGGGTGTGTATCTGTATGATGCTGTGAGTGTGTGTGTATTTGTTTGATTATGTGTGTGTGTGTGTTTCTATATGATTGTGTGAGTGGGTGTGTATCTGTATAATTCTTTGAGTGGGTGTATATCTGTATGATTATGTGAGTGGGTGTGTATCTGTATGATTATTTGAGTGGGTGTGTATGTGCATGATTATGTGAGTGGGTGTGTATCTGTACGATTGTGTGAGTGAATGTGCATCTGTATGATTATGTGAGTGGGTACGTATGTATATGATTATGTCAGTGGGTGTGTATCTGCTTGATTATATGAGTGTGTGTGTATCTGTATGATTGAGTGAGTGTCTGTGTATCGGTATGACTATGTGAGTGGGTGTGTATTTGTATGTGTATGTGAGTGGGTGTGTATTTGTATGTGTATGTGAGTGGGTGTGTATCTGCATGATTATGTGAGTGTATGTGTATCTGTATCATTGTGTGAGTGTGTGTGTATCTGTATAATTGTATGAGTGTGTGTGTGTATCTGTATGATTGTGTGAGTGTGTGTATATCCTAATTATTGTGTGAGTGGGTGTGTATCTATACGATTATGTGAGTGGGTGCGTATCTCTATGATTGTGTGAGTGGATGTGTATCTGTATGAATATTTGAGTGTGTGTGTATCTGTATGATTGTGTGAGAGTGTGTGTATCTGTATAATTGCATGAGTGTGTGTGTGTATCTGTATGATTGTGTGAGTTTGTGTGTATCTGTATGATTGTGTGAGTGTTTGCGTATCTGTATGATTGTATGAGTGTGCGTGTGTATCTGTATGATTATGGGTGTCTGTGTGTTTATCTGTATGTTTGTGTTAGTGGTAGTTTAACTGACTGATTGTGTGTGTGTGTGTTTGTATCTGTATGATTGTGTGAGTGGGTGTGTATCAGTATGACTTTTTTTGTGTGCTTCTGTATGATTGTGTGAGTGTGTATGTATCTGTATGATTGTATGAGTGTGCATGTGTATCTGTATGATTATGTGTGTCAGTGTGTTTATCTGTATGTTTGTGTGAGTGGTGGTTTATCTGAATGATTGTTTGAGTGTGTGTGTATCTGTATGATTGTGTGTGTGTGTGCTTGCATATCTGTATGATTGTTTGAGTGTGTTTGTATCGGTATGATTGTGTGAGTGCTTGTGTATTTGTACGATTGTGTGAGTGGGTGTGTATCTGCATGATTGTGTGAGTGGATGTGTATAAATATGATTATGTGAGTGGGTATGTATCTGTATGATTGTGTGAGTGGTTGTGTATCTGTATGATTATGTGAGTGGGTGTGTTTCTGTATGACTGTGTGTGTGTGTGTGTGTGTATCTGTATGATTGTGTGAGTGGGTGTGTATCTGTAAGATTGTATGAGTGTGTGTGTGTATCTGTATGATTGTGTGAGTGGGTGTGTATCTGTATGATTCTGAGAGTGGGTGTATATCTGTATGATTACGTGAGTGGTTGTGTATCTGTATGATTGTGAGTGTGTGCTTTTGTATGATTGTGTGAGAGTGTGTGTATGTGTATGAATGTATGAGTGTGTTTGTGTATCTGTATGATTGTGTGAGTGTTTGTGTATCTGTAAGATCATGTGAGAGGATGTGTTTCTGTAGGATTGTGTGACTGGGTGTGTATCTGTATGATTATGTAAGTGTGTGTATCTGTGTGATTGTGTGAGTGTGTGTATCTCTATAATTGCATGAGTGGGTGTGTATCTGTATGATTTTTGGAGTGTGTGTGCATTTGTTTGATTGTGTGTGTGTGTGTGTATCTGTAAGATTGTGTGAGTGGGTGTGTATCTGTATGATTGTGGGCGTGTGTGTATCTGTGTGATTGTGTGCGTGGGTGTGTATCTGTATGATTGTGGGTGTGTGTGTATCTGTATGATTATGTGATTGGGTGTGTATCTGTATGATTATGTGAGTGGGTTTGTTTATGTATGATTGTGTGAGTGGTTTTAAATCTGCAAGATTGTGTGAGTGTGTGTGTATCTGTATGATTATGTAAGTGGGTGTGTATCTATAAGATTATGTGAGTGTGTATGTATCTGTATGATTGTGTGAGTTTATGTGTATCTCTATGATTATGTGAGTTGGTGTGTATCTGTATGATTGTGTGAATGGGTGTGTATCTGTATGATTGTGTGAGTGGGTGTGTATATTTATGATTGTGTGTTTGTGTAACTGTATGATTATTGGAGTGGGTGTGTATCTGTATGCCTGTGTGAGTGTGTGAGTATCTGTAAGTTTGTATGAGTGTGTGTGTGTATCTGTATGATTATGTGAGTGGGTGTGTTTCTGTATGCCTGTGTGAGTGTGTGTGTATCTATAACATTGTATGAGTGTGTGTGTGTATCTGTATGATTGTCTGAGTGGGTGTGTATCAGTATGATTGTGTGTGTGTGTTTCTGTATGAATGTGTGAGATTGTGTGTATCTGTATGATTGTATGAGTGTGTGTGTGTATACCTATATGATTGTGTGAGTGTGTATGTATCTGCATGATTGTGTGAGTGGGTGTTTATGTGTATGATGCTGTGAGTCTGTGTGTATATGTTTGATTGTGTGTGTGTGTGTGTGTATCTGTATGGTTGTGTGAGTGGGTGTGTATCTGTATGATTGTGTGAGTGGGTGTGTATATTTATGATTGTGTGTTTGTGTAACTGTATGATTATGTGAGTGGGTGTGTATCTGTATGCCTGTTTGAGTGTGTGAGTATCTGTAAGTTTGTATGAGTGTGTGTGTGTATCTGTATGATTATGTGAGTGGGTGTGTTTCTGTATGCCTGTGTGAGTGTGTGTGTATCTATAACATTTTATGAGTGTGTGTGTGTATCTGTATGATTGTCTGAGTGGGTGTGTATCAGTATGATTGTGTGTGTGTGCTTCTGTATGAATGTGTGAGAGTGTGTGTATCTGTATGATTGTATGAGTGTGTGTGTATCTGTATGATTGTGTGAGTGGGTGTGTTTCTGTATGATGCTGTGAGTCTGTGTGTATTTGTTTGATTGTGTGTGTGTGTGTGTGTGTGTGTGTGTATCTGTATGGTTTTGTGAGTGTGTGGGTAACACTATGAATGTGTGAGTCGGGGGGTGTCTGTATGTTTGTGTGACTGTGAGTATCTGTATGATTATGTAAGTGTGTGTGTATCTGTGTGATTGTGTGAGTGGGCGTGCATCTGTATGATTGTGTGAGAGTGTGTGTATCTGTATAATTGCATGAGTGGGTGTGTATCTGTATGATTGTGTGAGTGAGTGTGTGTGTGTATCTGTATGATTTTGTGATTGGGCGTGCATCTGTATGATTGTGTGAGTGTGTGCATCTCTATAATTGCATGAGTGGGTGTGCATCTGTATGATTTTGGGAATGTGTGTGTATTTGTTTGATTGTGTGTGTGGATGTGTACTTGTATGATTGTGTGAGTGGGTGTGTATCTGTATGATTATGTGAGTGGGTGTGTATCTGTATGATTATGTGATTGGGTGTGTATCTGTATGATTATGTGAGTGGGTGTGTATCTGTAGGATTGTGTGAGTGTGTGTGAATCACTATGAATGTGTGAGTGGGGGGTTATCTGTATGATTGTGTGACTGTGATTATCTGTATGATTGCGTGAGTGGGTGTGTATCTGTATGATTGTGTGAGTGTGTGTGTATCTGAATGATTGCGTGAGTGTGTGTATCTATATGATTGTGTGAGTCGGTGTGTATCTGTATGATTATGTGAGTGGGTGTGTATCTGTACGATTGTGTGAGTGAATGTGTATCTGTATGATTATGTGAGTGGGCCTGTGTCTGTATGATTGTGTGAGTGGGTACATATGTGTATGATTGTGTCAGTGGGTGTCTATCTGCATGATTATGTGAGTGTGTGTGTATCGGTATGACTGTGTGAGTGCTTGTGTATCTGTACGATTGTGTGAGTTGGTTTGTATCTGCATGATTGTGTGAGTGGGTGTGTATTTGTATGTGTATGTGAGTGTATGTGTATCTGTATCATTGTGTGAGTGTGTGTGTATCTGTATAATTGTATGAGTGTGTGTGTTTATCTGTATGATTGGGTGAGTGGATGTGTGTCTGTATGATTGTGTGAGTGCGTGTGTATCTGCATGATTATGTGAGTGTATGTGTATCTGTATCATTGTGTGAGTGTGTGTGTATCTGTATAATTGTATGAGTGTGTGTGTGTATCTGTATGATTGGGTGAGTGGATGTGTGTCTGTATGATTGTGTGAGTGCGTGTGTATCTGCATGGTTATGTGAGTGTATGTGTATCTGTATCATTGTGTGAGTGTGTGTATATCTGTATAATTGTATGAGTGTGTTTGTGTACCTGTATGATTGTGTGAGTGTGTGTATATCCTAATTATTGTGTGAGTGGGTGTGTATCTGTACGATTATGTGAGTGGGTGTGTATCTCTATGATTGTGTGAGTGGATGTGCATCTGTATGAATATGTGAGTGTGTGTGTATCTGTATGATTGTGTGATAGTGTGTGTATCTGTATGATTGTGTGAGTGTTTGCGTATCTGTATGATTTTATGAGTATGTGTGTGTATCTGTATGATTGTGTGAGTGTGTGTATCTGTATGATTACATGAGTGGGTGTGTATCCTTATGATTGTGATCGTGAGTGTGTATCTGTACGATTGTGTGTGTGTGAGTGCTGGCATTTCTGTATGAATGTGTGTGTGTGTATATTTGTATGATTGTGTGAGTGGATGTGAATCTACATGATTGTGTGAGTGGGTGTGTATCTGTATGATTACGTGAGTGGGTGTGTATTTGTATGCTTATGTTAGTGGGTCTGTATCTGTATGATTATGTGTGTGCGTGTATATCTGTATGATTGTGTGAGTCCGTGTTTATATGTATGATTATGTGAGTGGCTGTGTATCTGTATGATTGTGTGAGTGGCTGTGTATCCATATGATTGTGTGTGTGTGCTTCTGTATGATTGTGTGAGAGTGTGTGTATCTGTATGATTATATGAGTAGGTGTGTAACTTTATGATTATGTGTGTGGATGTTTATCCGCATGATTGTTTGAGAGGGAGTGTATCTGTATGATTGCGTGAGTGGGTGTGTATCTATATGATTGTGTGAGTGGGTGTGTATCTGTATGATTATATGAGTGGATGTGTATCTGTATGATTGTGTGAGTGGATGTGTATCTGTGTGATTGAGTGAGTGAGTGTGTATCTGTACGATTGTGTGTGAGTGCTTGCATATCTGTATGATTGTGTGAGTGTGTGCGTATTGGTATGATTGTGTGAGTGCTTGTGTATCTGTACGATAGCATGAGTCTGTGTGTATCTGCATGATTATGTGAGTGGGTGTGTATATGCATGATTATGTGACTGTGTTGTATCTGTATGATTGTGTGAGTGGATGTGTATCTGTATGATTGTGTGAGTGGGTGTGTATCTGTATGATTATATGAGTGTGTCTGTGTATCTGTATGATTGTGTGAGTGGATGTGTATCTGTATGATAATTTGATTGTGTGTGTATCTGTATGAATATATGAGTGTGTCTGTGTATCTGTATGATTGTTTGAGTGGATGTGGATCTGTATGTTTATGTGAGTGTTTGTGTATCTGTATCATTGTATGAGTGTGCATGTGTATCTGTATGATTATGTGTGTCAGTGTGTTTATCTGTATGTTTGTGTGAGTGGTGGTTTATCTGAATGATTGTTTGAGTGTGTGTGTATCTGTATGATTGTGTGTGTGTGTGCTTGCATATCTGTATGATTGTTTGAGTGTGTTTGTATCGGTATGATTGTGTGAGTGCTTGTGTATTTGTACGATAGTGTGAGTGGGTGTGTATCTGCATGATTGTGTGAGTGGATGTGTATAAATATGATTATGTGAGTGGGTATGTATCTGTATGATTGTGTGAGTGGTTGTGTATCTGTATGATTATGTGTTTGGTTGTGTATCTGTATGATTGTGTGAGTGGGTGTGTATCTGTATGATTGTGTGAGTCGATGTGTATCTGCTTGATTGTGTGAATGGGTGTGTATTTGTATGATTGTGCGTGTGTGTATCTGTATGATTATGTGAGTGGGTGTGTTTCTGTATGACTGTGTGTGTGTGTGTATCTGTATGATTGTGTGAGTGGGTGTGTATCTGTAAGATTGTATGAGTGTGTGTGTGTATCTGTATGATTGTGTGAGTGGGTGTGTATCTGTATGATTCTGTGAGTGGGTGTATATCTGTATGATTACGTGAGTGGTTGTGTATCTGTATGATTGTGAGTGTGTGCTTTTGTATGATTGTGTGAGAGTGTGTGTATGTGTATGAATGTATGAGTGTGTTTGTGTATCTGTATGATTGTGTGAGTGTTTGTGTATCTGTAAGATCATGTGAGAGGATGTGTTTCTGTAGGATTATGTGACTGGGTGTGTATCTGTATGATTATGTAAGTGTGTGTATCTGTGTGATTGTGTGAGTGTGTGTATCTCTATAATTGCATGAGTGGGTGTGTATCTGTATGATTTTTGGAGTGTGTGTGCATTTGTTTGATTGTGTGTGTGTGTGTGTATCTGTATGATTGTGTGAGTGGGTGTGTATCTGTATGATTGTGGGCGTGTGTGTATCTGTGTGATTGTGTGCGTGGGTGTGTATCTGTATGATTGTGGGTGTGTGTGTATCTGTATGATTATGTGATTGGGTGTGTATCTGTATGATTATGTGAGTGGGTTTGTTTATGTATGATTGTGTGAGTGGTTTTAAATCTGCAAGATTGTGTGAGTGTGTGTGTATCTGTATGATTGTGTGAGTGGGTGTGTATCTGTATGATTGTGGGCGTGTGTATCTGTATGATTGTGGGTGTGTGTGTATCTGTATGATTATGTGATTGGGTGTGTATCTGTATGATTATGTGAGTGGGTTTGTTTATGTATGATTGTGTGAGTGGTTTTGAATCTGCAAGATTGTGTGAGTGTGTGTGTATCTGTATGATTGTGTAAGTGGGTGTGTATCTATAAGATTATGTGAGTGGGTATGTATCTGTATGATTGTGTGAGTTTATGTGTATCTGTATGATTATGTGAGTTGGTGTGTATCTGTATGATTGTGTGAATGGGTGTGTATCTGTATGATTGTGTGAGTGGATGTGTATCTGTATGATTGTGTGAGTGGGTGTGTATATTTATGATTGTGTGTTTGTGTAACTGTATGATTATTGGAGTGGGTGTGTATCTGTATGCCTGTGTGAGTGTGTGAGTATCTGTAAGTTTGTATGAGTGTGTGTGTGTATCTGTATGATTATGTGAGTGGGTGTGTTTCTGTATGCCTGTGTGAGTGTGTGTGTATCTATAACATTGTATGAGTGTGTGTGTGTATCTGTATGATTGTCTGAGTGGGTGTGTATCAGTATGATTGTGTGTGTGTGCTTCTGTATGAATGTGTGAGATTGTGTGTATCTGTATGATTGTATGAGTGTGTGTGTGTATACCTATATGATTGTGTGAGTGTGTATGTATCTGCATGATTGTGTGAGTGGGTGTTTATGTGTATGATGCTGTGAGTCTGTGTGTATATGTTTGATTGTGTGTGTGTGTGTGTGTGTATCTGTATGGTTGTGTGAGTGGGTGTGTATCTGTATGATTGTGTGAGTGGGTGTGTATATTTATGATTGTGTGTTTGTGTAACTGTATGATTATGTGAGTGGGTGTGTATCTGTATGCCTGTGTGAGTGTGTGTGTATCTATAACATTTTATGAGTGTGTGTGTGTATCTGTATGATTGTCTGAGTGGGTGTGTATCAGTATGATTGTGTGTGTGTGCTTCTGTATGAATGTGTGAGAGTGTGTGTATCTGTATGATTGTATGAGTGTGTGTGTATCTGTATGATTGTGTGAGTGGGTGTGTATCTGTATGATGCTGTGAGTCTGTGTGTATTTGTTTGATTGTGTGTGTGTGTGTGTGTGTGTGTGTGTGTGTGTATCTGTATGGTTTTGTGAGTGTGTGTGTAACACTATGAATGTGTGAGTCGGGGGGTGTCTGTATGTTTGTGTGACTATGAGTATCTGTATGATTATGTAAGTGGGTGTGTATCTGTGTAATTGTGTGAGTGGGTGTGCATCTGTATGATTGTGTGAGAGTGTGTGTATCTGTATAATTGCATGAGTGGGTGTGCATCTGTATGATTGTGTGAGTGTGTGTGTATCTGTATGGTTATGTGAGTGGGTGTGTATCTGTAAGTTTGTATGAGTGTGTGCATCTCTATAATTGCATGAGTGGGTGTGTATCTGTATGATTTTGGGAATGTGTGTGTATCTGTATGATTGTGTGAGTCGATGTGTATCTGCTTGATTGTGTGAATGGGTGTGTATTTGTATGATTGTGCGTGTGTGTATCTGTATGATTATGTGAGTGGGTGTGTTTCTGTATGACTGTGTGTGTGTGTATCTGTATGATTGTGTGAGTGGGTGTGTATCTGTAAGATTGTATGAGTGTGTGTGTGTATCTGTATGATTGTGTGAGTGGGTGTGTATCTGTATGATTCTGTGAGTGGGTGTATATCTGTATGATTACGTGAGTGGTTGTGTATCTGTATGATTGTGAGTGTGTGCTTTTGTATGATTGTGTGAGAGTGTGTGTATGTGTATGAATGTATGAGTGTGTTTGTGTATCTGTATGATTGTGTGAGTGTTTGTGTATCTGTAAGATCATGTGAGAGGATGTGTTTCTGTAGGATTGTGTGACTGGGTGTGTATCTGTATGATTATGTAAGTGTGTGTATCTGTGTGATTGTGTGAGTGTGTGTATCTCTATAATTGCATGAGTGGGTGTGTTTCTGTATGATTTTTGGAGTGTGTGTGCATTTGTTTGATTGTGTGTGTGTGTGTGTATCTGTAAGATTGTGTGAGTGGGTGTGTATCTGTATGATTGTGGGCGTGTGTGTATCTGTGTGATTGTGTGCGTGGGTGTGTATCTGTATGATTGTGGGTGTGTGTGTATCTGTATGATTATGTGATTGGGTGTGTATCTGTATGATTATGTGAGTGGGTTTGTTTATGTATGATTGTGTGAGTGGTTTTAAATCTGCAAGATTGTGTGAGTGTGTGTGTATCTGTATGATTGTGTAAGTGGGTGTGTATCTATAAGATTATGTGAGTGTGTATGTATCTGTATGATTGTGTGAGTTTATGTGTATCTCTATGATTATGTGAGTTGGTGTGTATCTGTATGATTGTGTGAATGGGTGTGTATCTGTATGATTGTGTGAGTGGGTGTGTATATTTATGATTGTGTGTTTGTGTAACTGTATGATTATTGGAGTGGGTGTGTATCTGTATGCCTGTGTGAGTGTGTGAGTATCTGTAAGTTTGTATGAGTGTGTGTGTGTATCTGTATGATTATGTGAGTGGGTGTGTTTCTGTATGCCTGTGTGAGTGTGTGTGTATCTATAACATTGTATGAGTGTGTGTGTGTATCTGTATGATTGTCTGAGTGGGTGTGTATCAGTATGATTGTGTGTGTGTGTTTCTGTATGAATGTGTGAGATTGTGTGTATCTGTATGATTGTATGAGTGTGTGTGTGTATACCTATATGATTGTGTGAGTGTGTATGTATCTGCATGATTGTGTGAGTGGGTGTTTATGTGTATGATGCTGTGAGTCTGTGTGTATATGTTTGATTGTGTGTGTGTGTGTGTGTGTGTGTATCTGTATGGTTGTGTGAGTGGGTGTGTATCTGTATGATTGTGTGAGTGGGTGTGTATATTTATGATTGTGTGTTTGTGTAACTGTATGATTATGTGAGTGGGTGTGTATCTGTATGCCTGTTTGAGTGTGTGAGTATCTGTAAGTTTGTATGAGTGTGTGTGTGTATCTGTATGATTATGTGAGTGGGTGTGTTTCTGTATGCCTGTGTGAGTGTGTGTGTATCTATAACATTTTATGAGTGTGTGTGTGTATCTGTATGATTGTCTGAGTGGGTGTGTATCAGTATGATTGTGTGTGTGTGCTTCTGTATGAATGTGTGAGAGGGTGTGTATCTGTATGATTGTGTGAGTGGGTGTGTTTCTGTATGATGCTGTGAGTCTGTGTGTATTTGTTTGATTGTGTGTGTGTGTGTGTGTGTGTGTGTGTATCTGTATGGTTTTGTGAGTGTGTGGGTAACACTATGAATGTGTGAGTCGGGGGGTGTCTGTATGTTTGTGTGACTGTGAGTATCTGTATGATTATGTAAGTGTGTGTGTATCTGTGTGATTGTGTGAGTGGGTGTGCATCTGTATGATTGTGTGAGAGTGTGTGTATCTGTATAATTGCATGAGTGGGTGTGTATCTGTATGATTGTGTGAGTGTGTGTGTGTGTGTATCTGTATGGTTATGTGAGTGGGTGTGTATCTGTATGGTTATGTGAGTGGGTGTGTATCTGTAAATTTGTATGAGTGTGTGTGTGTATCTGTATGATTGTGTGAGTGTGTGCATCTCTATAATTGCATGAGTGGGTGTGTATCTGTATGATTTTGGGAATGTGTGTGTATCTGTATGATTGTGTGAGTCGATGTGTATCTGCTTGATTGTGTGAATGGGTGTGTATTTGTATGATTGTGCGTGTGTGTATCTGTATGATTATGTGAGTGGGTGTGTTTCTGTATGACTGTGTGTGTGTGTGTATCTGTATGATTGTGTGAGTGGGTGTGTATCTGTAAGATTGTATGAGTGTGTGTGTGTATCTGTATGATTGTGTGAGTGGGTGTGTATCTGTATGATTCTGTGAGTGGGTGTATATCTGTATGATTACGTGAGTGGTTGTGTATCTGTATGATTGTGAGTGTGTGCTTTTGTATGATTGTGTGAGAGTGTGTGTATGTGTATGAATGTATGAGTGTGTTTGTGTATCTGTATGATTGTGTGAGTGTTTGTGTATCTGTAAGATCATGTGAGAGGATGTGTTTCTGTAGGATTGTGTGACTGGGTGTGTATCTGTATGATTATGTAAGTGTGTGTATCTGTGTGATTGTGTGAGTGTGTGTATCTCTATAATTGCATGAGTGGGTGTGTATCTGTATGATTTTTGGAGTGTGTGTGCATTTGTTTGATTGTGTGTGTGTGTGTGTATCTGTATGATTGTGTGAGTGGGTGTGTATCTGTATGATTGTGGGCGTGTGTGTATCTGTGTGATTGTGTGCGTGGGTGTGTATCTGTATGATTGTGGGTGTGTATGTATCTGTATGATTATGTGATTGGGTGTGTATCTGTATGATTATGTGAGTGGGTTTGTTTATGTATGATTGTGTGAGTGGTTTTAAATCTGCAAGATTGTGTGAGTGTGTGTGTATCTGTATGATTGTGTGAGTGGGTGTGTATCTGTATGATTGTGGGCGTGTGTGTATCTGTATGATTGTGGGTGTGTGTGTATCTGTATGATTATGTGATTTGGTGTGTATCTGTATGATTATGTGAGTGGGTTTGTTTATGTATGATTGTGTGAGTGGTTTTGAATCTGCAAGATTGTGTGAGTGTGTGTGTATCTGTATGATTGTGTAAGTGGGTGTGTATCTATAAGATTATGTGAGTGGGTATGTATCTGTATGATTGTGTGAGTTTATGTGTATCTGTATGATTATGTGAGTGGGTGTGTTTCTGTATGACTGTGTGTGTGTGTGTATCTGTATGATTGTGTGAGTGGGTGTGTATCTGTAAGATTGTATGAGTGTGTGTGTGTATCTGTATGATTGTGTGAGTGGGTGTGTATCTGTATGATTCTGTGAGTGGGTGTATATCTGTATGATTACGTGAGTGGTTGTGTATCTGTATGATTGTGAGTGTGTGCTTTTGTATGATTGTGTGAGAGTGTGTGTATGTGTATGAATGTATGAGTGTGTTTGTGTATCTGTATGATTGTGTGAGTGTTTGTGTATCTGTAAGATCATGTGAGAGGATGTGTTTCTGTAGGATTGTGTGACTGGGTGTGTATCTGTATGATTATGTAAGTGTGTGTATCTGTGTGATTGTGTGAGTGTGTGTATCTCTATAATTGCATGAGTGGGTGTGTATCTGTATGATTTTTGGAGTGTGTGTGCATTTGTTTGATTGTGTGTGTATCTGTATGATTGTGTGAGTGGGTGTGTATCTGTATGATTGTGGGCGTGTGTGTATCTGTGTGATTGTGTGCGTGGGTGTGTATCTGTATGATTGTGGGTGTGTATGTATCTGTATGATTATGTGATTGGGTGTGTATCTGTATGATTATGTGAGTGGGTTTGTTTATGTATGATTGTGTGAGTGGTTTTGAATCTGCAAGATTGTGTGAGTGTGTGTGTATCTGTATGATTGTGTAAGTGGGTGTGTATCTATAAGATTATGTGAGTGGGTATGTATCTGTATGATTGTGTGAGTTTATGTGTATCTGTATGATTATGTGAGTTGGTGTGTATCTGTATGATTGTGTGAATGGGTGTGTATCTGTATGATTGTGTGAGTGGATGTGTATCTGTATGATTGTGTGAGTGGGTGTGTATATTTATGATTGTGTGTTTGTGTAACTGTATGATTATTGGAGTGGGTGTGTATCTGTATGCCTGTGTGAGTATGTGAGTATCTGTAAGTTTGTATGAGTGTGTGTGTGTATCTGTATGATTATGTGAGTGGGTGTGTTTCTGTATGCCTGTGTGAGTGTGTGTGTATCTATAACATTGTATGAGTGTGTGTGTGTATCTGTATGATTGTCTGAGTGGGTGTGTATCAGTATGATTGTGTGTGTGTGCTTCTGTATGAATGTGTGAGATTGTGTGTATCTGTATGATTGTATGAGTGTGTGTGTGTATACCTATATGATTGTGTGAGTGTGTATGTATCTGCATGATTGTGTGAGTGGGTGTTTATGTGTATGATGCTGTGAGTCTGTGTGTATATGTTTGATTGTGTGTGTGTGTGTGTGTGTGTGTATCTGTATGATTGTGTGAGTGGGTGTGTATCTGTATGATTGTGTGAGTGGGTGTGTATATTTATGATTGTGTGTTTGTGTAACTGTATGATTATGTGAGTGGGTGTGTATCTGTATGCCTGTGTGAGTGTGTGTGTATCTATAACATTTTATGAGTGTGTGTGTGTATCTGTATGATTGTCTGAGTGGGTGTGTATCAGTATGATTGTGTGTGTGTGCTTCTGTATGAATGTGTGAGAGTGTGTGTATCTGTATGATTGTATGAGTGTGTGTGTATCTGTATGATTGTGTGAGTGGGTGTGTATCTGTATGATGCTGTGAGTCTGTGTGTATTTGTTTGATTGTGTGTGTGTGTGTGTGTGTGTGTGTGTGTGTATCTGTATGGTTTTGTGAGTGTGTGTGTAACACTATGAATGTGTGAGTCGGGGGGTGTCTGTATGTTTGTGTGACTATGAGTATCTGTATGATTATGTAAGTGGGTGTGTATCTGTGTGATTGTGTGAGTGGGTGTGCATCTGTATGATTGTGTGAGAGTGTGTGTATCTGTATAATTGCATGAGTGGGTGTGTATCTGTATGATTGTGTGAGTGTGTGTGTGTGTGTATCTGTATGGTTATGTGAGTGGGTGTGTATCTGTAAGTTTGTATGAGTGTGTGTGTGTATCTGTATGATTGTGTGAGTGTGTGCATCTCTATAATTGCATGAGTGGGTGTGTATCTGTATGATTTTGGGAATGTGTGTGTATTTGTTTGATTGTGTGTGTGGATGTGTACCTGTATGATTGTGTGAGTGGGTGTGTATCTGTATGATTATGTGATTGGGTGTGTATCTGTATGATTATGTGAGTGGGTGTGTATCTGTAGGATTGTGTGAGTGTGTGTGAATCACTATGAATGTGTGAGTGGGGGGTTATCTGTATGATTGTGTGACTGTGATTATCTGTATGATTGCGTGAGTGGGTGTGTATCTGTATGATTGTGTGAGTGTGTGTGTATCTGAATGAATGCGTGAGTGCTTGTATCTATATGATTGTGTGAGTCGGTGTGTATCTGTATGATTATTTGAGTGGGTGTGTATGTGCATGATTATGTGAGTGGGTGTGTATCTGTACGATTGTGTGAGTGAATGTGTATCTGTATGATTATGTGAGTGGGCCTGTGTCTGTATGATTGTGTGAGTGGGTACATATGTGTATGATTGTGTCAGTGGGTGTCTATCTGCATGATTATGTGAGTGTGTGTGTATCTGTATGATTGAGTGACCGTGTGTGTATCGGTATTACTGTGTGAGTGCTTGTGTATCTGTACGATTGTGTGAGTTGGTTTGTATCTGCATGATTGTGTGAGTGGGTGTGTATTTGTATGTGTATGTGAGTGTATGTGTATCTGTATCATTGTGTGAGTGTGTGTGTATCTGTATGATTGGGTGAGTGGATGTGTACCTGTATGATTGTGTGAGTGTGTGTATATCCTAATTATTGTGTGAGTGGGTGTGTATCTGTACGATTATGTGAGTGGGTGTGTATCTCTATGATTGTGTGAGTGGATGTGCTTCTGTATGAATATGTGAGTGTGTGTGTATCTGTATGATTGTGTGAGTGTGTGTGTATCTGTATGATTGTGTGAGTGGATGTGCATCTACATGATTGTGTGAGTGGGTGTGTATCTCTATGATTGTGTGAGTGGATGTGCTTCTGTATGAATATGTGAGTGTGTGTGTATCTGTATGATTTTATGAGTATGTGTGTGTATCTGTATGATTGTGTGAGTGTTTGCGTATCTGTATGATTTTATGAGTATGTGTGTGTATCTGTATGATTGTGTGAGTGTGTGTATCTGTATGATTACATGAGTGGGTGTGTATCCTTATGATTGTGATCGTGAGTGTGTATCTGTACGATTGTGTGTGTGTGAGTGCTGGCATTTCTGTATGAATGTGTGTGTGTGTATATCTGTATGAATGTGTGAGTGGGTGTTTATCTGTACAACTGTGTGAGTGGATGTGCATCTACATGATTGTGTGATAGGGTGTGTATCTGTATGACTGTGTGAGAGTGTGTGTATCTGTATGATTGCGTGAGTATTTGCGTATCTGTATGATTTTATGATTGTTTGTGTGTATCTGTATGATTGTGTGAGTGGGTGTGTATCTGTATGATTACGTGAGTGGGTGTGTATTTGTATGCTTATGTTAGTGGGTCTGTATCTGTATGATTATGTGTGTGCGTGTATATCTGTATGATTGTGTGAGTCCGTGTTTATATGTATGATTATGTGAGTGGCTGTGTATCTGTATGATTGTGTGAGTGGCTGTGTATCCGTATGATTGTGTGTGTGTGCTTCTGTATGATTGTGTGAGAGTGTGTGTATCTGTATGATTATATGAGTAGGTGTGTAACTTTATGATTATGTGTGTGGATGTTTATCCGCATGATTGTTTGAGAGGGAGTGTATCTGTATGATTGCGTGAGTGGGTGTGTATCTATATGATTGTGTGAATAGGTGTGTATCTGTATGATTGTGTGAGTGGATGTGTATCTGTGTGATTGTGTGAGTGGGTGTGTATCTGTACGATTGTGTGTGAGTGCTTGCATATCTGTATGATTGTGTGAGTGTGTGTGTATTGGTATGATTGTGTGAGTGCTTGTGTATCTGTACGATAGCATGAGTCTGTGTGTATCTGCATGATTATGTGAGTGGGTGTGTATATGTATGATTATGTGACTGTGTTGTATCTGTATGATTGTGTGAGTGGGTGTGTATCTGTATGATTATATGAGTGTGTGTGTATCTGTATGATTTTATGAGTATGTGTGTGTATCTGTATGATTGTTTGATTGGATGTGGATCTGTATGTTTATGTGAGTGTTTGTGTATCTGTATGATTGTGTGACTGTGTGTGTATCTGTATGATTGTGTGTCAGTGTGTGTATCTGTATGATTGTGTGAGTGTGTGTGTATCTGTACGATTGTGTGTGTGAGTGCTTGCATATCTGTATGATTGTGTGAGTGTGTGTGTATTGGTATGATTGTGTGAGTGCTTGTGTATCTGTACGATAGCATGAGTGTGTGTGTATCTGCATGATTGTGTGAGTGGGTGTGTATATGTATGATTATGTGACTGGGTTGTATCTGTATGATTATGTGACTGGGTTGTATCTGTATGATTGTGTGAGTGCTTGTGTATCTGTATGATTGTTTGAGTGGGTGTGTATCTGTATGATTATATGAGTGTGTGTGTATCTGTATGATTGTGTGTGTGTGCTTCTGTTTGATTGTGTGAGAGTGTGTATATCTGTATGATTATATGAGTAGGTGTGTAACTTTATGATTATGTGTGTGGATGTGTATCCGCATGATTGTTTGAGAGGGAGTGTATCTGTATGATCATGTGTGTGTGTATCTGTATGATTGTGTGAGTTGGTGTGTATCTGTATCATTGTGGGAGTGGGTGTGTATCTGTATGCTTGTGTGAGTGGGTCTATTTATGAGCATGTGAGTGTGCGTGTATCTGTGTGATTGTGTGAATGGGTGTGTATCTGTATGATTGTGTGAATGTGTGTGTATCTGAATGATTGTGTGAGTGGGTGTGTATCTGCATGATTCGGTGAATGTGTGTGTATTTGTTTGCTATTGTGTGTTTGTGAGTATCTGTATGATTGTGTGAGTGTGTGTGTATCTGTATGATTGTGGAATTGGGTTTGCATCTGTATGATTATGTGAGTTGGTTTGTATCTGTATGCTTGTGTGAGTGGGTCGGTATCTGTATGTTTGTGTGAGTGTGTGTGTATCTCTATGAATGTGTTAGTGGGTGTGTATCTGTATGATTGTGTTTGTGTGAGTGGTTGTGAGTTTGTATGATTGTGTGAGTGAGTGTGTATCTGAATGATTGTGTGATTGGGTGTGCATCTGTATGATTGTGTGAGTGTGAGTATCTGTATGATTGCGTGAGTGGGTGTGTATCTGTATGATTGCGTGAATGGGTGTGTATCTGTATGATTTTTTGTGTTAGTAGTTGTGTGTCTGTATGTTTCTGCGAGTGTGTTTATGTCTGTATGATTGTGTGAGTGTGTGTGTACCTCTGTGATTGTGTGAGTGGGTGTGTATCTGTACGATTGTGTGTGTGTGAGTGCTTGCATATCTGTATGATTGTGTGAATGTGTGTGTATCGGTATGATTGTGTGAGTGCTTGTGTATCTGTACGATTGTGTGAGTGGGTATGTATCTGCATGATTGTGTGAGTGGGTGTGTATATGTATGATTATATGAGTGTGTGTGTGTATCTGTATGATTGTGTGAGTGTGTGTGTATCTGTATGATTGTGTGAGTGGGTGTGTATCAGTATGATTGTGTGAGTGGGTGTGTATCTGTATGATTGTGTGAGTGGGTGTGTATCAGTATGATTGTGTGAGTGGGTGTGTACCTGTATGATTGTGTGAGTCGGTGTGTATCTTTATGATTGTGTGAGTGCATGTGTATCTGTATGATTGTGTGAGTGTGTATGTCTATCTGTATGTTTATGATTGTGTGAGTGGTTCTGTATCTGTTTGATTGTGTGATTGTGTGTTTATTTGTATGCTTGTGAGAGTGGGTCGGTATCTGTATGATTGTGTGAGTGTGTGTGTATCTCTATGAATGTGTTAGTGGGTGTGTATCTGTACGCTTGTGTGTGTGTGAGTGCTTGCATATCTGTATGATTGTGTGAATGTGTGTGTATCTGCATGATTGTGTGAGTGGGTGTGTATATGTATGATTATGTGAATGGGTTGTATCTGGATGATTGTGTGAGTGGGTGTGTATCTGTATGATTGTGAGAGTGGGTGTGTATCTGTATGATTATATGAGTGTGTGTGTGTATCTGTATGATTGTGTGAGTGTGTGTGTATCTGTATGATTGTGTGAGTGGGTGTGTATCTGTATGATTGTGTGAGTGGATGTGTATCTGTATGATTGTGTGTGTGGGTGTTTATCTGTACGATTGTGTGAGTGGGTGTGTATCTGTATGATTGTTTGAGTGGGTGTGTACCTGTATGATTGTGTGAGTCGGCGTGTATCTTTATGATTGTGTGAGTGCATGTGTATCTGCATGATTGTGTGAGTGTGTGTGTATCTGTATGATTATGTGAGTGGGTGTGTATCTGTATGATTGTGTTAGTGGGTGAGTATCTGTATGATTATGTGAGTGGGTTGTATCTGTATGATTGTGTTAGTGGGTGAGTATCTGTATGATTATGTGAGTGGGTTGTATCTGTATGATTGTTTGAGTGGGTGTGTATCTGTATGATTGGGTGAGTGGATGTGTATCTGTATGATTCTTTGAGTGGGTGTGTATCTGTATGCTTGTGTGAGTGGGTCTGTATCTGTATGATTTTGTGAGTGTGTGTGTATCTGTATGATTGTGTGAGTGGGTGTGTATCTGTATGATTGTGTGAGTGGGTGTGTACCTGTATGATTGTGTGAGTGGGTATGTATCTGCATGATTGTGTGAGTGGGTGTGTATCTGTATGATTATATGAGTGTGTGTGTGTATCTGTATGATTGTGTGGGTGGATGTGTATCTGTATGAGTTTGCGACTGGGTGTATATCTGTATGATTGTATGAGTGGGTCTGTATCTGTATGATTATGTGACTGGGTGTATATCTGTATGATTGTATGAGTGGGTCTGTATCTGTATGATTATGTGACTGGGTGTGTATCAGTATGATTGTGTGAGTGGCTGTGAATCTGTATGATTATGTGAGTGGGTTTGTATCTATATGCTTGTGTGAGTGGATGTGTATCTGTATGATTATTTGAGTGCGTGTGTATCTGTATGATTGTGTGAGTGGATGTGTATCTGTATGATTATGTGAGTGCGTGTGTATCTGTAAGATTACGTGAGTCGGTGTGTATCCGTATGATTGTGTGAGTGTGTGTGTATCTGTATAATTGTGTGAGTGTGTGTGTTTCTGTATGATTACGTGAATGGGTGTGTATCTGTATGATTATATGAGTGTGTGTGTGTATCTGTATGATTGTGTGAGTGTGTGTGTATCTGTATGATTGTGTGAGTGGGTGTGTATCAGTATGATTGTGTGAGTGGGTGTGTACCTGTATGATTGTGTGAGTCGGTGTGTATCTTTATGATTGTGTGAGTGCATGTGTATCTGTATGATTGTGTGAGTGTGTATGTCTATCTGTATGTTTATGATTGTGTGAGTGGTTCTGTATCTGTTTGATTGTGTGATTGTGTGTTTATTTGTATGCTTGTGAGAGTGGGTCGGTATCTGTATGATTGTGTGAGTGTGTGTGTATCTCTATGAATGTGTTAGTGGGTGTGCATCTGTACGCTTGTGTGTGTGTGAGTGCTTGCATATCTGTATGATTGTGTGAGTGTGTGTGTATCTGCATGATTGTGTGAGTGGGTGTGTATATGTATGATTATGTGAATGGGTTGTATCTGGATGATTGTGTGAGTGGGTGTGTATCTGTATGATTGTGAGAGTGGGTGTGTATCTGTATGATTATATGAGTGTGTGTGTGTATCTGTATGATTGTGTGAGTGTGTGTGTATCTGTATGATTGTGTGAGTGGGTGTGTATCTGTATGATTGTGTGAGTGGGTGTGTATCTGTATGATTGTGTGTGTGCGTGTTTATCTGTACGATTGTGTGAGTGGGTGTGTATCTGTATGATTGTTTGAGTGGGTGTGTACCTGTATGATTGTGTGAGTCGGCGTGTATCTTTATGATTGTGTGAGTGCATGTGTATCTGCATGATTGTGTGAGTGTGTGTGTATCTGTACGATTATGTGAGTGGGTTGTATCTGTATGATTGTTTGAGTGGGTGTGTATCTGTATGATTGGGTGAGTGGATGTGTATCTGTATGATTCTTTGAGTGGGTGTGTATCTGTATGCTTGTGTGAGTGGGTCTGTATCTGTATGATTTTGTGAGTGTGTGTGTATCTGTATGATTGTGTGAGTGGGTGTGTATCTCTATGATTGTGTGAGTGGGTGTGTACCTGTATGATTGTGTGAGTGGGTATGTATCTGCATGATTGTGTGAGTGGGTTTCTACATGTATGATTTTGTGAGTGGTTTTGTATCTGCAAGATTGTGTGAGTGTGTGTTTATCTGTATGATTGTATGAGTGTGTGTGTGTATCTGTATGATTGTGTGGGTGGATGTGTATCTGTATGAGTTTGCGACTGGGTGTATATCTGTATGATTGTATGAGTGGGTCTGTATCTGTATGATTATGTGAGTGGGTGTGTATCTGTATGATTACGTGAGTCGGTGTGTATCTGTATGATTGTGTGAGTGTGTGTGTATCAGTATGATTGTGTGAGTGTGTGTGTTTCTGTATGATTACGTGAGTGGGTGTGTATCTGTAAGATTATGTGTGTGTGTGTGTATCTGTATGATTGTGTAAGTGGATGTGTATCTGTATGAGTTTGTGAGTGGGTGTATATGTGTATGATTGTGTGAGTGGGTCTGTATCTGTATGATTATGTGACTGGCTGTGTATCTGTATGATTGTGTGAGTGGCTGTGTATCTGTTTGATTATGTGACTGGGTCTGTATCTGTATGATTGTGTGAGTGGGTCTGTATCTGTATGATTATGTGAGTGTGTGTGTATCTGTATGATTGTGTGAGTCGCTGTGTATATGTATGATTTTGTGAATGGATATGTATCAGTATGATTGTGTTAGTGTGTGTGTCACTGTATGGTTATATGACTGGGTGTTTATCTGTATGATTGTGTGACTGGGTCTGTATCTGTATGAACTGTGTGAGTGGGTGTGTATCTGTTTGTTTATGTGACTGGGTGTGTATCTGTATGATTGTGTGAGTGGGTCTGTATCATTATGATTATGTGAGTGGGTGTGTATCTGTATGATAATGTGTGGTTACATCTTCATTCAGGTGCTGAATAATAAACATTTATCTCTCCTTTTTTGAAACATAAAAGAAAACCTATCTTTGTCTGTTCTTGACAGTTACAGCACTGTAGGGGTCAAAACACATTGTTTTTAAAGACATCGGTCTCTGGTCAGTCGACAGGTGGGAAACATCCGTATCATTTCTCCCCTGCCCATAACAGTTGCCTCAACTAACCTATAGGCTAGGAGAGGGATGGGGGTGTGGGTCACTGGTACAAAATAGTTAAAGGTAAATTTAGAACTGATATCAACAACAACTTATAGCATCTTTCATGTAGTAAAACATGTTAAAGCACTTCACAGAAATACTATCAAAAAAAAACTTGACACTGAGCCACATAAGAGATATTTGGACAGATGACCAAAAGCTTGTTCAAAGTGCTAGATTTTACATGTGTTTTTGCCTCAAAACAATGCAGAGATGACACTCATTTTTAAATATTCAGGAACTTTATTTTACAGCGTTTTATAGAATGTAAAATGTCCACCCCATGCCTCCAGCTCTGCTTCTAGTAGCTTGTGTTTTGTCTCTTTACTTAACCTCTGAGTCCACACCCAGGCTTAACCAATCAAGCACAGTGAGCATAGCTCAGTTACCAGACTCAGATAATCAAACACAGAGCAATTGAACCATTGAGAACTGCAGGTTTTAAAGACCATGCTAATGGAGATAGAAGGAGAGAGAGAGGGAGAGAACAACAGAGGTGTTTAGGGAAGGGATTTCAGAACTTATGGCCGGGGCAGCTGAAAGCACGGCCGCCAATGCTTGAGTGATTAAAATCAGGGATGTGCAAGAGGATAGAACTGGTGGAGCACAGAGTCCTCGGAGGAGATTACAAAGATAGGGAGGAACAAGGCGATGGAGAGATTGAAAACAAAGATAAGAATTTAAAAACTGAGGCATTGCTGGAAAAAAAGCTAGCGTTGTCCATTGAACTCAAGGCTGGTGCTGGTCTTAGTGCGAGATAAGGTATGAGCAGCAGAGTTTGGGTGGAATTCAAGTTGATGTGGCGTGGATGATGGGAGACCAGCTAGGAGAGCGTCAGCATAGTCAATACCAGAGCATTCATCTTCACACAGTGAATAGTCAGCATTTGGGATGGACTCCCAGATGGGATGATGGGAACAAAAATACTGGATACATGTAAAATACAACAGTCGGCGTCCATCCATCTTGAGAGATGAAGGGGTGTGCCCAGGGTATTTGTCACTTCTGGATTTAAGACTCTATTGTGACTGTAGAGGACGATTTGTGAGTGGCAATCGCTTCCACAGCTGGCAAAATGAACAGCATTGGCCCGAGATCAACTGATTCCCCCCCCGCCCATCCCCTTCTTTTGTGCTTTCTTTTCTAATATCTGGTCATTTCTTTACTCTTTTTCGATATCCTGCCTGACTGCTTGTCCCCTGACAGTCCAGTCAGCAGAGAGGACTTCCCATGCATCGCTTCCCATCCCAGTCAAGTTGAGATCACACTTGTAGCCATCCTTGTGTGTAGCAACAAAGAGGAGAATAGGTTTGTTCAGGACAAACCCTCTAGAAATTCACTGTGACCTGAAAACAGAGAAGCTAAACATCTTCTCAGTGCTGCCACCTTGTGTATTTACATGAAAACTGTGGGTGAGTATTATAGCGGCATCATTTAGATCAGCGCAAGGAAATGTTTGCAGAGGGTGTGCATGTGTATATATTCCCAAAAAGTTAAAGTTATACTGTACACCTGCCACCCAGACATGACTGAAGGACAGCACAGGGGTAAACTGTGAAAATGTAGCTGAAGACTATGGCAGCCGGGGATGATTGGACACTTAACTGACCCGTGAAGTGGCCCTAACGAGACACTCAGTTGTATCAACCTACTACAAACCTCACACAATGCAGTGGCTGAAGGAGGAGAGCCACCATTACCTTATCAACAGAAACCTGAGGGGATTGGCAATAAATGACGGCTATAAAAGTGATGGCCATACCTGGAGAATGAATAAAAATGAATGCCGGGAAATCTCCCCTTCACTGTCCTTGCTAACCCACTGCTCCCTTGAGCAAGGCAGTAAAGCGTTGTCAGCACTTGTGGACCCCTACCCTGTGTCGGTCAGGATAGGATAGGAGGGGAGATGACAGGAGGGACAATCTGACATTACAATATTACGTGCAGAGCTCACCCTGGCCTGAAACTCATCAGAATATAAGGGAAGTTAAGTTCAAGGAGAGGTCCTTTCAATTTCATATTCGAAATACTTGCTCATTATTGCACCCAGCTGCATTTTCACAGTTTACCCCTGTGCTGTCCTTCAGTCATGTCTGGGTGGCAGGTGTACAGTATAACTTTAATTTTTTGGGAATATATACCCATGCACGTCCTCTGCAAACATCTTCCTTGCGTTGATCTAAATGGTGCCGCTATAATACTCACTCACAATTTTCATGTAAATACACAAGGTGGCAGCACTGAGAAGATGTTTAGTTTCTCTCCGCTCTCAAGGTCACAGTGCCTTGAATTTCTAGACAGTTTGGCCTGAACAAACCTATTCTCCCCTTTGTTGCTACATACGAGGATGGCTACAAGTGTGACCTCGACTTTATTGGGATCGGAGGCGATACATGGGAAGTCCTCACTGCTGACTTTAAAAATATTTGTTTATGGGATGTGGGTGTTGCTGGCTGGGCCAGTATTTATTGCCCACCCCTAATCACCCTCGAGAAGGTGGTGGTGAGCTGCCTTCTTGAACCGCTGCAGTCCATGTGGTGTAGGTACATCTACAGGGCTGTTAGGGAGGGAGTTTCAGGATTTTAACTGAGCGACAGTAAAGGAACGGCGATATGTTTCCATGTCAGGATGGTGAGTGTCTTGGAGGAGAACTTCCAGGTGCTGGAGTTCCCATGTGTCTGCTGCCCTTGTCCTTCTAGACTGTCGTGGTCGTGGGTTTGGAAGGTGCTATCTGAGGAAATTTGGTGAGTTCCTGGAGTGTCAGGAGACAAGCAATCAGGATGGCTAGAGGTTACAAAAATAATAAAAGGACAAAATTAAAGCTCTGTATCTTTATGCACATAGCATTCGAAACAAAACAGATTTTTTCTTACTTTCCTACTTGAAACAGATAACTTTATTACAGAGCTTGTTTAGAAGCTCCATGCTTGAACCAGGTCCATGACTAGAAAGCTCCACCCCTAAGATTACCCACGCTTAGGGCTCATTCATTGGGACAATCACGTGACCCCTAAGGGCAGTAGGACAGGTTATGCCTATGATCACTACATTCCTTCTCCCTTTCGTTTTATTCACATTTTCTATTTGCACAGAATATTTGAATCCACAATATATACATAAATATACAGGTCATGTGATTAAAGATTACGGCTCTGAAGTGGTTTTCTGATTCAGTTAGAGAGGTGTAGCTCTACCATTCTCCCACAGGATCGACATGGTCAGGAACTGCAGCATCAGAGGTGGCAATTCAGGATTAGGTAGTTCATCAGAGACACCAGGTATGTCTATTATCGGTCAATCTGGTACCTCAGGGAATGAAGGTTTTCATCAATTACAGGCAGAATAGCTGGTTGTTGGAATGTTTCTCTACTCCTTAGATAATCTACATGTTTTTGAACAATCTGTCTTCCACTTCCACCTGGAACGACAAAGGTCCAGTTTCAGAGATAATTAGATCAGGAACCCTATACGACTAGATCCATTTCCAAAATTCTGCATGAAAACTGTATCTCCCACAGTAAATCTTTGAGCTTTGCTACGAATATAGTGATTCAATTTCTAACTACACTGGTTCTTCTCTATCTTGCCCTCTAAGCTTGGAAACACCAGATTTAACCTTGTATGAAGTCAGCATTTCATCAGTAATTCAGACAGTGTTGAACCCGTAGTTGCACGAGAAGCCACACAATAATTGAGAAGAAAACCTGAGAGTCAAGTTTCTAAAGTACCTTCGGATAACTTCTTCATCCCTGATTTGATAGTTTGCACTGCTCTTTCTGCTAATCTATTTGATGAGGGATCTGTTTTAATATGTTTAATTCCATTTAAACTCATGAATCTGAAATCCTGTACTAGTGAAGACAGTACTGTTATCCGAAACAATGACTTCCAGTGGGCCATGTAAACTAAAACATTGGCGCAGCTTTTCAATAGTTACACACGATGTCAGGGATCTAACTTGATACACGTCCATCCAGTTAGAATGCGAGTCGATCATTAAAAACATGGTGCCTAAAAAGGGACCGACATAGTCCGTATGTAGTCTAACTCAGGGTCGACCAGGCCAGTCCCATGGATACAGTGGAGCTGAATTGGGAAACTTCTGTGTTGCTGCCACTATGTCTGGTGGCACTGGCAATGTCACTGTCTATGTCTGGCCACCAGACAGAGCTTCATGCAAACATCTTCATCTTTGAAATGCCTGGATACGCACTGTGAAGCTCTGTCGAGAGTGGTTCTCTTCGTTGCAAAGAGACAACAACTCTTGATCCCCACAACAAGATTTCATCTTGACAACTTAACTCTGTTTTCTGGGCATGGAATGGTCTTATCCCTTCAGACACTGGTGAATTCGACCATCAGTGCAATACCTGGTCTCAGACTTTTAAAAACATTGGATCCCAGTTTGTCTAATTCTTTATTTGCTTCACACAGACCAATGAAGAGTCCAAGAAATTCAACACAAGCTTAACTTCTTGTAGCACTGCAGCATGTACAATTTTACCTGGTAATGGAAGACGATTGAGTGTGCCTGCATTTGCAATATGCATAAAGGTGTGTTTATTTACTGATAAAATCAGAGCCCAATGTTGAATTCTTGCTGAGGCTACTGGGGGAATGGCTTTATCCTCACTAAACAAATGCATCAGTGATTTATGGTCTGACACTATGGTGAAATGTCATCTGTATAGATACTGATGGAATTTCTTCACCCAAATATTACTGATAAACCTTCCTTTTCAAGTTGTGAGTAACCCTTCTCAACTGCAGAGAGGGTTCTGGAGACATAGCCTTTTGGTCTTTTGGAACCATCTTCCATCCTGTGGGACAACACATCTCCCACACTGTAGGGAGATGCATCACAGGATAATATTAATTCTTTTGATGGGTCATAATATATGAGTAAATATGATGAGTGGAATAGCTTCTTGAATTTTATGAAGGCTCCTCCTTGTTGCGCTTTCCATGACCAACGATGGTTCTTTTTCAATACCAGCTTCCAAAAATCTCCTTAAAGCCTCTTCTAGGTTGGCAAATGTTTGACTTCCATTGATCCTGTGATCAGGATATCATCCAGGTACACTACTACTCAGGGAAGCCCTTGCAATAGGCCTCCCATAGTCCTTTGGAAGATTGCACAGGCAGATGATACACCAAAGGGTAGGCGTGTATATTGGTACAGGCCCTTGTGTGTGTTGATGGTTACATACCCTCTAGACGTTCTGTCCAGCTCTAGCTGTTGGTATGCATGGCTCATGTCCAGTTTAGTGTTGGATTTACCTCCCGCTAGCTTAATATACAAATCTTCAATCTTCGGGATAGGATATTTATCTAGTTTGGCAGTCTTGTTCACAGTTAATTTGTAGTCTGCACAAATACGAATAGTTTGATCAGGTTTCATCTTAGGGACTATGGACACTGCCCATTCTGAAAATTGGACTGGCTGGATGATGCCCAGCTTCTCTAAGTGAGACAATTCTGCACCCACCTTCTCCTTTAGGGAATAAGGCACATTTCTGGCCTTAAAGGACTGGGATGTCGCCTTTGAATCTACATGTATTTTTGCTTGTAAACCTTTTATCTTTCCCAATTTGTCACGAGATGTGCTGTCGTATTTCCTTATCAGCTCAGGAACTCCTCCCATTCTCACTTGAAATATTTCTGACCAGCTGATCTTGAGTTTTTGTAACCAATCAGGGCCCAAAAGACCAGGTCCTTCACCTGTCACTGTGATCACTGGAAGCTGGGCTGTCTGCTGCCTATAGGACACAGGTATTGTGGCGATGCCCTTTACCTGTATTGACTCTCTAGTGTATGTCTTTAGTTGAGCCGTGATTTTCTCCAGATTCAGTGGCTGGGCACCTTCATTTAGGTATTTAAATGTGTGTTCTCCCACCACTGTGGCCGAGGCTCCCGTGTTTACCTCCATGATTAGAAGCTTCCCATTCACTTGAAGGATGACGGTTATTGATTCAGTTTTTACAGCTTTGACATTGTATTGGGAATAAATATCAGTATTGGCAGCTTCTGGTTCTGTTTTACCGTGCTGTTTGATGGGCTGTCTCAATTTCACCCTGCATCGCTTTATTACATGCTCTCTTTTGTGGCAGTAATGGCATTATGTGTCCTTAGCTCTGCAGGTTTCCAGTACATGGTTACCCCACATCGGTAACAGATTGATTTCTGAATCGCTGCTGAAAAGCTTCCACTCGGCCTTTTTGTTTTTCGAGCAGCAGAGACTGTCTCCTGCTTTGTGGCTGTGTCTCTGGTTTTCGCACCACGCCCAGCGATAGGTTCCTGCCCCAGCTGAAGAACGGCACCATATTGCACGCTCTGTAAAGCCTGCAAGTCTCTCGCTGCACTTTCCATTCCTAATGTTATTTCCATGGCGTGCTTCAAATCGATGTTAACTTCTGCAAGTAAATGGAGCTGAATAGCGTTGGCGTGAATGTCATAAACCGACTGATCCTGCAACACATCACTGAGAGTATCTCCACAGTCACAGCGCTCAGTCCACTGTTTCAACTTCACTATATAAATTGTGATGGACTCTTCCGGGGCCCTGACTCTGGAGTTGAACTTAAATCTTTGCCGATGGCTTCGGCTGAAAATGCGTCTTCTTGAGGTCTACCAATTTGTTAAAAGATTTAGAATTGGGCGTATTCGGGGCCGCCAGACTGCAGATGAGGTTATATGTTTTGCTACCGCAGACACTTAAAAGAATTGCTTTCTTCTTCTCCTCCACGTTTATTTCATTCACCACAAAATAAAAACCTAGGTGCCTGATGTACTGGGTTCAGTCTTCCATGGACGAGTCATAAGAGTCGATTCCTTTGAAAAGGGATATGACAGGTGAGCATACTTTTCTTTCTCTCCTGAAGAATTAATGTGCTCAGATTCACAAGGTGAGGTGCAGCGTCGGAGCTGTTTATCCTCGTCACCATTGTAATAAACTTGATGTACCGGACAGGTTTCTTATCCAAAACAGATAATTTTCTAACAGAGCTTGTTTAGAAGCTACATGTTTGAACCTGGTCCACGACTAGAAAGCTCTGCCCCTAAGACTACCTGCGCTTAGGGCTCATTCGTCAGTACAATCACGTGACCCCCCTAAACGCAGTAGAAAAGGTTATACCTACAATCACTACACAGATGAACCGATAGTGCAAATAGAAATAAATAAGAACGATCCGATAGCCATTACAGAGACGTGGCTGCAGGATGACATAGATTGGGACCTAAATATTGAAGGGTACATGACATTTAGGAAGGACTGGAAGTTAGGAAAAGGGGGAAGGGTGACCCTATTAATTGAAGATGATATTAGCGCAATAGAGAGAGATGACCTAAGTTAGGAAACCAGAATTTAGAAGCAGTTTGAGCAGAGATGCGAAACGATAAATGCAAGAAATCACAGACCCCCTAACAGTAACCACACAGTAGGACAGAGTATGAAAGAAGAAATAATGGGAGCTTGCCTGAAAGGTGTGGCGATAATCATGGGGAATTTTAATCTACATATATTGGAAAAATCAGATGGGCAAAGGTAGCCCAGATGAGGAATTCATATAATGTTTTTGGTATAGTTTCTTCGAACAGCACATTCTGGAGCCAGAGAGCAGGCTATACCAGACTGGTATTGTGCAATGAGCTAGCTAAAGTGGACTGGCAAATTGGGTTAAGGGATAGGTGAATTGAGATGCAGTGGCAGAGATTTAAGGGGATATTCCAGATTAGACAGAATAGGTATATTCTGACCAGAAAGAAAAGTTCCAAGAGGAGGACCCTTGGTTAACTAAAAGAGTTAATGATAGTATCAAACTTAAAGAAAAAGCATATAATTGCACAAAGATAGCTGGAAGATTGGACAGAATATAAAAAACAACAAAGAATGACTAAAAGATTAATAAGGGAAGAAATATTAGAGTATGAGAGAAAGCTAGCTAGTAATATAAAGAAAGATAGTAAAAGTTTCTATAGATATTTAAATAAGAAAAGAGTCAACAAAGTGAGATTTGGCCCTAAAGAAAGTGAGTCTGGGGAATTAACATGGAAAATAAGGAGATGGCTGATGAATTGAGCAGGTATTTTGCACCAGTCTTCACTACAGAGGATACAAGTGGCATCCAAGAAATAGCCATAAATCTTGAATTAGAAGGAAGGGAGGAACTCGAGAAGATTAAAGAAAATCAGCAGCGAAGTGATATTTAGCAAATTGTTGGAACCGTGGGTTGACGAGTCCCTGGATCCTGATGAATTTAATCCTAAGGTCTTAAAAGAGATGGCTACTGAGAAATGTGTTGGTTTTAATTTTCTAAAGTTCCCTAGATTTGAGGAAGGTTCCATTAGATTGGAAATTACCTATTGCAACTCTTTTATTCAAAAAGGGAAGGAGACAGAATACCTGGAATGGGTGGGTTGTCATCTGGGGAAATGCTGGACAAGCTAGGTTTGTACCCACTGGAGTTTAGAAGAGTAAGAGGCAACTTGATTGAACCATATAAGATCCTGAGGGGACTTGACAGGGTGAGTGTGGAAAGGATGTTTCCTTCATAGGAGAATCTAGAACTCAAAATAAGGAGTCACCCATGGAAAACAGAGAATAGGAAAAGTTTTTCTCTTGGAAAGTTGTGAAACTTTGGAATTCTTTACCTCAAGAGATGGTTGAGGCAGAGTGTTTGAATATCTTTAAGGCAGATTCTTAATAAACAAGGGGTTGAAAGGTTATCGGAGATAAGCAGGAATGTGGAGTTGAGGTTAAAATTAGACCAGCCATGATTGTATTGAACGTCAAAACAGGTTCACTGGGTCAGGTGGCCTACTCCTGCTCCTAATCTGTACCTTTGGATGTCAATGGCGGCCGTGCTTTCAGCTGCCAGGGCCATAAGATCTGGAATTCCCTCCCTAAACATCTCTGCTGCTCTCTCTCATTCAAACCATGAAATTGCACAACTTTGTGAATAAGTTGTTCTCCCATGTTTAAGAAAAAGAGAAATTTGACCCCACAAAACAATCAGATCAGTCGCTTTTTACAGGTTTGGTGATTCATTGGCGGAGACTTGGAGAGCTTCATAGATTAAATAGGAGCATTTGGTGAGATACATGTGACCCATCATGACAGCAAAGCTAAAGTAGTTTATCAATATGCTGAGACTGCTCTGCTAAATATTTCCAGTGCTTTTTCATATTTACACACAAGACACAGGAGAAGAGTTTTAGTGACAACAGTGCAATTGACTCTCAAATAGCAGGAACGTACCACAGGACACAAACTGTCAGAGCGGAACTTCTGCAGGAGCATTTCATTAAGTTGAGTAACAAAGTGTGTGATTTCATCAGACCAACAACTGACCTATTACATCCGTTAAAATGTTAAAATAAATGCGCTAATGTTTAAGCAGAGTGCAGGTTCGAGACCTGCCCTGGTCGTCCTAGTAACAATGTCCTGATAATCTTTTAAATGAAAACCAAATCAACAAAATTGGGATAAATCAGGCACAGCCCCTAATTCAGGTCAGCTGTAAAACCAAGAACAAAGTTTAAAGGAAACTTACAAACTTTAAATCAAAATGTGATTAAAGGGGTCAACAAAACACCCCAGTCCCCGCGGTGCCCACCGAGCACGGAAGGCCTTGAGAGTGCCAGCAGACACCGCGTGCTCCATCTCCAGGGACATCCGGCAGCGAACGTAGCCGCGGAAGAGGGACAAACAATCGGGCGGGACTCCCCCTTCGATCACCCGCTGCCTGGACCTGTTAATGGCCAACTTGGCCAGGCCCAGGAGCAGGTTCACGAGGAGGTCCTCCTCCTTCCCGACCCCCTTCCGCACCGGGTGCCCATAGATCAGGAGCGTGGGGCTGAAGTGCAAACAAAACATCAATAAAAGGTTTTTCAAATAACTAAAAAGGGAGTGCAGCCTACAACACCCTATGTATACATGGTCCACGGACTCCACAAGACCGCAAAAAGGGCACGTGTCCTGAGAATCCGTGAACCTATGCATTCTCTTATTATAGGGGACTGCTGCATGCAACACCCTCCAACCCAGGTCCCCGATAGAAAGGGGGAGGACACCTCCATCGGGGGCCTCCGCTGCCGGACGGCAACAAGGCACGCCAGGGCGTGTCCGGGCGGTGGACAAGGGCGAGAAAATGGAAGGTGTGCAGCAGCAGTCCGTACAAAAAGCCCCTCTTTGCCGTGCCAAAAGGCACGGAGGGCATATCCCCGAGGCGGCTCATATTGCGGGGCACCAGCACCCGAGGGAGGGTTCGGGGCATGGGGCCAATGTGGAATTCTGTCCGAACAGGGGAACGTTCAGACGGAAGACCACCGCGCACCTGGGCCACCTCAAGACCCAAAATAACGTCGGGTCCGAGCACGACCGTTCTCAGGTCTTGGATGGCATCGGTTGCGACCTGGACACTCACAGACACGCGTCGCGCCAATTCCTGCGGGAGCATCCAGCCCAGTCCTCCGCCACCCAGCACGTCCCCGATCCTGGTCACCCCTGCGGCCACAGCCCTCCTCTCCGCCAACCACTGAAAGGGACGGAGGGGCGGATTCCTGAGCAGTGGCTCTCTGACGATAGCCGCTACTCCTGACGGGGGAGAGCTGCGTCGCGAGGCGACCACTTTCCAGACTTTGATCAGGTCCTGGTAAAAGACGGGCAACGCCTGCAAGGAGCCACCGAGGCCCAGCTGCTCTAAAAACAGGAGCTGCATGTCATAACAATGTCCTGATGGTGGAGCTGCTGGGTCCAGTGTTACTTTGCCAATGATTTGGTTTAGCAAATCTCAATGGGGAATAACAAGGTGTTAATGTTAATTAGCAGAATCAAGCATACTCAGGGCAGAATTGTCCAGTCCCCCTGACCCTTGGCGGGTTTAATGCTGGGCACGGGGGTGACAATGCGGCAGGAGCTGAAAAATCAGTTTCCCACTGGTGCAAAATGACTGCTGGATCATGTGATCCCACCCACCATGGTGGGTGGCCATTCCCACCAGATGCCACCATGAAACTGACTTGCATCTTGTCAATAGGATGCAGATGAAGGACCAACCGTAATCGGTCCCTCCCTCGCCCAATCATCAGAGCTGCCAGCGGGAAACTACGCAGGTCTGGAACACATCTGGACCAATGTGGCATGTACATGTCAGCACTTACCCGATGAAGGTCTGGGGCAGCCTCCACAGACTGGACCCTGGAGCAGCAGACGCAGCAGCGGGTGGGTAGAGCATCAACAAAGTGGATCTTGTCACTGCAGCAGACTCTCCCAGGAGGTGGAGCTTCAAGTTGCAGATGAAGTTTAACAGTCATAGTGTGCTCGTGCAACCACTTGTGAAGTCAAAACTTCTTGATTTTTCTTTCCCTACCACTTCTTCCAGCTGCTCCCCCCACATCTTCAGCAGGGATGGGGGCAGCCTGCTGACCAGTTTGCCCTGTTACCTTGGATGGCCTTGGCGATTGTCCTCTGGAGACCTGAGGCCTGGAGGGCTCCGGCTTACTTTGGCTGCCCTGCTCTGGAGCAGCTGCTCTCTCTGCGGTTATGGAGGGTGAGATTGAAGGGGTCGCAGGCAAGGGAGATTTGGAAGGGGCAGACACCCTCAGAGAGCTCTGAGTGGAGGTCCCAGGGGTGTCCAGTGGCTGCTCCCCCTCCCTTTGGGTGCCTGATGTCCCCTGCCTGACTCCTTGAGGGTAAGGGGCACCTGGAGGGAGTTTGACGTACCCCCTCCCCCTCTCACGTAGCCACTGTGAACGCTCACCCATGGCTACAGCGATGGAGTGCAGGTCTATGCGCATCCCTGACAGAATCTACTGGACCAGATTCTCCATGGAGTCCGCCACTCTCCCCATGGAGGCCTCCATGCGCACACAGGACAGCACCACTTCATCAGAGAGCACGTGGACAGTCTCCTCCACCTCGTGTGCCACTCTGTTGAAAGCCTCTGCCACCTCTGCGTGATGTTGTCCTGCCTCTTTCTGCCTCACCAGCATCTTGTGGGTGACCGATTCCAGAGGCGCCTCATCCCACTCTACCATGGTAGGTGCCACTTCCTCAGCAGTCCTCCGAGTGCTGGTGAGCTTGACTGACCCTGCCTCCTCCTGCTGCTGACACATGTCCGCGCAGTGACCACCAGAATGTGAGACCCTTCTTAAACTTGATATGATACCCACGTTGAACTGGTGGAAATGCAGGTAACTGCTGCGATGCCTCGACAGGCGCACTTTCTTCCTCTGCAATGTCCTCAGCCCTCTCCAGACTTGTCTGTGTGTTGGACAGGGCTTCATCTTCTTCGGACCTTGCCCTCTCCCTGCTAGTACCTGTAAGTGAGAGAGGAGAGAGCGAGTGACTGCGTGAGCTGTCTCCAAGTTGGAGGAATGTGTGACCCTCAGGTTTCAATGTGACGTGCATGGATTCTTACTGGATGGTAGCTGTGCCCTGACCTCTCCATCTCCATAGGTTCTGTCTCAGTCTAACCCTCCCAGCTGGGCTGTCTGCTCCTCAAAGCTGGTTAGGTTTTGAAGTGTAGCCAGCACCCTCCCCTCTTCTCCCGCTCTCCAGTTATGTCTTAACTTACCCTGCACAAAGAGAGAAGATGGGGTTGAGAGCAATTAGGTTTCATGTATCTTTCTCAGACTTCCAGCCATACAAATATCCCCGAATCTGAAGAAGAGTCATACGGACACGAAACGTTAACTCTGTTTTTCTCTCCACAGAGGCTGTCAGAACTGCTGAGTTTTTCCAGCATTTTCTGTTTTTGTTTCAGATTTCCAGCATCCGCAGTATTTTGCTTTTACAGATAACCCACTGAATTGTGTGCCATGCGTTTGATGCACGGTAGGTTGTCCCTCCAGAGTGGTTAAAACATGCAGAAGGATAAGGCTCACAGAGGCATGTCATTAGTGGTGTTTGCTGGTGCCCTCAGCACCTGAATCCCTTCACCCCAACCCCCTTCCGGTCAGCATATGACGTCTCTGTGTGAAAGGGTCACGGACCCGCAGTGGCCTCCCCACCTACAGGCTAGATGGACTGCAGTGGGACTATAAGACATCACTTTACTACGTTGAGTAACTCTGTTATGCATGGACTTCACGGACGGTGCCCTTGCCAATGAGGCCTATGTCCTCTCTACCATTCAGTGAGGTGAGTGTGAGCAGTTGAGGGTTCACTTACCCTGGCAGAGAGGGTGGGCTCACTCATTCTCTCCCTGCACTGCAGGGCAGTCCTCCAGTGCACACCTTGGGCACTAACTTTATCCCATGCTGGGTTCGTCTCCCTGATCGGCCTCCTCCTCCAACCTCTGGATAGAGGACATCCCTCCTCGCCTCCACTTCATCAAGCAGGATGCCGAGGGAGGCAGTGCTGAATTTAGGCACCGGAGCTCCCTGTCCTCTTTGCACCACCTTCTCCCTGGACATTGGTTAAGCTGATGTCCAGGCACCTTTTAAACATGGTGCCCAGATACGATGGCTGGGCATGGCCAGGTAACCCTCTTCACCAAACCGCCAACTGCATAATTACTGAGGGCGGGGTCTCATGCTACTGTGACAATTCGCAGAGGCCTCTACAGCAGGAAATGCTCCCTGTCCCCACCACGGAACTTAATCCCAGAATGGAAAATTCCACCAGCATTATTTAAGCACCAGTTACTGGAATCAAGGTCGAATATACTGTGTCTGAGTCTCTGGACAGCAGTGCTGCATGGCAGGTCTTGTTCAAATCTGCTGTGTTGGTTCTCGTCATTTATATCATTTTTCTTATGGATCTTTTGTCCACGTCTGTCCTAGGACTAGGATCAGCCAAAACTCATTTACTCCAAACTGTCTGGTTTCAACCAACCATTATCTTACACAACCACTGCCCAGAATGAGGTGTAAACTTCCACCAACCAAATGTCAAATCATCCAAATATAAATTATTAAAGGTTAGCAAGATTAAGGCCATCCAAGTCCATCTAACCATTGAAAATGTTCACACATCCTGATTGTGGCTCCACTCTGCCTAGCTTCAGTCAGTCATTATCTTGTCCCATTGCCACCCTCTTTTGCCTTGCAACATCATTCCTTTTTCCATTTAATCACTCTTACTTTCCACTCTAGCATAGGCATCCCCTTTTCTTACCTACCCTCCCCTCCCATCTTTCTCTGTCTCTGTACTGCTTAAAATCGGTTACATCTCTAACCGTGACTATGCTGCCTCACATTCCACCTCCTGTAAGGACTTTACTGTATTTTCCCAGTTTCCCCATTTCCATTGCAACTGTTTGGATGATCCAACCTTCCATACCGGTGCTTCTGACCTTTTTTCTCAACTGAGGATTCTTCCCCACTGTGGTTGACAGAGTCCTCAACTGTATCCATTCTATCTCACACACTTCTACTCTCACCCCTTCCCCTCCCTCCCAGAACCATAAGATTGTTCCCCTTTATTATCCAATCTGCCTCCATTTTCAAAAGATATTCTACTACTTCCCTCACCTCTTGTATGATGCTCCCTTGAAATGCATGTACCTGTCCCCTATTGCCATTTCAAAGTAACAGTTTTCCCCTGCTCAGCCCTTTCCTTTCTGAGGCACTCTACCAGGTAAGCAGAGGAGGTGTGACACCTGCCTTTTTACCTCTTTCCTTCTCTCTGTCCAAGGCCCCAGATACTCTTTCCAAGTGAAACAGTGATTTCCTTGTACTTTGTTCAACTTATTACACTGTATTCACTGTTCACAATGTGGTTTTATCTATACGGGGGGGAGACCAAATGCAGACTGAGTAACTGCTTTGCTGAGCATTGCCGTTCAGCCCACAAGCATGAACCCAAACTTCCTGATACTTGTCATTTTTATTCTCAACCTTGTTCCTACTCTGATCATTATGTATTCTTAGCTGAGAGCCTAGACAGCTATTAGAATAAAAGAACACCTGCCCCCCAGAGGAGACATCATTTGGCTGACAGTTCAGACTCTGTTCTCTGTGGCTAATTTCACAATATTTGCTGACATAAGTAAGTGGTTTTAAGTGTTTGTGGCTTTTGAAACAGACACAGATCGTTCACTAATTTGTCTTCAAATCCTTCCATAATCTTGCTTTATCCTACCCCTATGCACCCTTTTCTGTCTGACACACCTTGGGGAGAGAGTTTCTGCTGCCTATAACTCACTGCCTGGAACTTCCTCCCTAAACCCCGCACTGTCTGTATGTCACAGTTGTCCAATTTACACTTTAATTTTTGTCTTTTAAAAAGCTTCTAAGGAACCAATGTTTTCAAACACCTTTTCATGTCTTTCCCCAGTTTCCATTCCAAATATCTGAGTGCTTTGCTGTTGCTATATTCACAGAATGTTGCTGCTGTTGCATATTTAAGCAAACTAAATAAATTGATGATGTAACAGATGAACATTGTTTAAAATCACCGGAACACTCAGAAAGAAACATTGCCAAGGTTTTGGACATCAGAAAGTTTGGCAAAGATTTAATCAGACATGATGTCAGTTTCCTGACATTGTTTCTATTTCAGGTACAATAGGGAGCAGAATGACAGTGTGGATAGAAATGGTCTTCACCAGGAGCCCATTGTCTCCAGTGCCCAATCTTCTTTTCTATTGAAATCTCTGGAACATTTCACCCTCAGTACCTACAAGGGAGTGAGTTCTGCCCTTTGTCTTCTTTGTTCTAGATTCAACTGTGGAAAACACTGAAATTCTTCCAAATATGTAAGCCTTCAGATTCAGATTCAAGGGTGGAATTTTCCATTCTGGAAATTAAGTGTGGTGCCAGGTAGGAAAGTCAGCATGAACTCCCCTGGGTGGCCGGGCAGATTATCGTGCCCAATTTTTCGCTTTCCAGCTCATTAGTTATGCATCAGCAAGGATCTCGTTGAATCTCGTGGCAAGGCGACCAGTGACACATCCACCCAGCTATTATCTCTTGGAACTGGAGGTCCTGGTGCCATACTTAAACGGCACCCACACACATTCACTCACTGCAGGCCAGGTGTGCGCTGAAGGCCTAAACTCCAATGCAGACCAAACATTCAAAACTGTCTGCTTCATGGTTCAGCGAGTGTGCTCCCTGGAGATTCTCCTCCAGGCTGTCCAGGAAAGGTGGGAAGTCCTCTTTCAGGGATGGGAGCAGAAGATCCTCCCACCTGACCATGCCGTCCTGGGAGGAGCTCACTAGAGAGGTCAGCAACTGTGGCCCCCCAAAAAACAACAGCCCTGCAGCCCAGGAAGATAATCAATGACCTGATGCGCTCCGCCAGGTTAAGTGAAAAGTCTACTCATTTCAAAATCACACTCTCATAAGGGCATCAGTCTGTCTAAGTGTTAATGTCCACAGGGGTGTCACACACTACCAGCAGATGGGAGATCAGCACTGAATGTCTGCCAGCTACTATAAGATCCTCATCTCATGTTAGATCCTGCACTAATGGTGTCTTAATACATTGATGGGGAGGGCTTGGTACACACAACTGGCATGCTTGCTTCTGAACTGCTCTCTCATCCATCGTGCTCACAGTCAATCCATCTTTCTTTATGCAGGACAAGGTTGCCCATAATCGACAGGAGAGAGCCAAGATCAGAGGGGCTACCCCGGAGCTGAGGGTACTCCCGTCACATAAAGTGCAGGGCTGCAGAGCTAGCTGGAGAGGACAGAGATTGTTCCTGTGTGGAAGACAAAATCAGCCTTCTCAACAAACCTGTATACATCACAGTATCACAGCGTCTTCACAGTGCAAAAGGAGGCCATTCAGCCCATCAATTCTGCACTGGCTCTCTGAAAGAGCATTCCACCTTGTCCCACTCCCTGCCTTATTCCCATAACCTTGCACATTCTCTCTTTCCAGGTAACAATCCAATTTCCTTTTGAATACCTCGATCGAACCTGCCTCCACCACCCTCTCAGGAAGTTTGTTCCAGACTCCAACCACCCTCTGGGTGAAAAAAATATTTCCTCACATCACATTTACTCCTTTTGCCAATTATTTTGAATCTGTGCCCTTCAGTTTTTAATGTTCTCTTGTGTGGGAACAGTTTCTCACTATTTACCCTGTCCAGACCCCTCAGGATCTTGAATACCTCCATTAAGTCTCCTCTTAGCCTTCCTTTCTCCAAGGAAAAGAGCCCCAACCTCTGCAGTATATCCTCAAAGCTATAGTTCTTCATCCTGGGAATGATTCTTGTGAATCTCCCCCCATATTCTCTCCAATGCCTTTACATCCTTCATCAAGTATGACACCCAGAATTGGACGCAGTACTCCAGATGAGGCCTCACTAGTGTCTAATACAAGTTCAACATGACCTCCTTACTCTTGTACTCAATGCCCCTATTAATAAAGCCTCAGGTGCTATATGCTTTATTAACTGCGCTCTCAACATGCACTGCCATCTTCAATATATGTATACATGGAGGTCCCTCTCTTCCTGCACCTTCTTCAGAGACTCTCTCTTTGTTTTATACTGTCTCTCCATATCTTTCCTGCCAGAACAAATCACTTCACACTTCTCTGGATTGAACTTTATCTGCCACTTGTCTGTCTAATCCACCAACATATCTATGTCCTTTTGTAGTTTAAAACTATCCCCAGCTGACAATCTTCGTATCATCTGGAAATTTTGAAATCATGCCCTGAACCTCACAGTCTAGATCATTAATATATATCAGGAAGAGCAAGAGTCCCAACACTGACCCCTGGGGAACTCCTCTACAAACCTTCCTCCAATCTGAAAAACAATTGTTCATCACTACGCTCTGTTTCCTGTCACTCAGCCACTTTCTTATCCAAGTGCCTCCTTTCCCTTTTATTCCATGACCTAGGATTTTGGTCACAAGTCTATTGTGTGGTACTGGATCACATGCCTTTGAAAACCCATATACACCACATCAACAGTGTTTCCTTTATCAACCTTCTCTGTTACCTACTCAAGTTAGTTAAACATGATTTTCCCTTGATGAACTCATGCTGGCTTTCCTTAATTATCCTGCACTTGTCTAAGCAATTATTGATTTTATCCTGTACTATAGTTTCTATAAGTTTCTCTATCACTGAGGTTAAACTGACTGGCCCATAGTTGCCAGCTTTATCCTTATACCACTTTTTAAACAAAGGTGTAACACCCGTGACACCTGTGTATTCAAAACTTCTTAATTTTCCTACTCTACCCCCACGTTTAGGTGCAGCCCCACAAGCAGATATGGAGGCAGCCTGATGATGACTTTGGCAGGTGTCCTCCAGAGGCCTGAGGCCTGGATAGCCCTGGTCTGTAAAGAGTCTCCTGTTCTGAGGCGCCCTCTTTGGCCTGACCTGCTGGAGTTGATGGGGTCACAGGCAGAGGGGATTTGGAGCAGCAGGACACCGTCAGCCTTTGAGTGCCCAGGGTGGATCCAGGGTTACTAGCTGGTGCTTCTTCTCCCTTTGGGTGCCTGAGGGTATACTGCAGAGGTTGGATTTGTCCTGCTTTTTGTGTATAGGACATACCTGGGCAATTTTCCACATAGCCGGGTAGATGCCTGTGCTGTAGCTGTACTGGAACAGCTTGGATAGGGGCACAGCAAGTTCTGGAGCACAAGTCTTCATTACTATTGCCGAAATATTGTCAGACCCCATAACCTTTGCAGTATCTTTTGCCTTCAGCCGTTTTTTTATATCACGTGGAGTGAATTGAGTTGGCTGAAGGCTGGGGACATGCGGAAGAGGTTGAGATGGGGGATCGTCCATGCAGCACTTCTGGCTGAAGATTGTTGTGAATGCTTCAGTCTTACCTTTTGCACTGATGTGCTGGACTCCCCATCATTCAGGATCGGGAAATTTGTGATTCCTGACATAGATCATGGAAACTCAAACTTGCCTTTGAGCTGCCATCAAGGTCAGGAGAACAAAACCCCAGGCGAGTTCCCCACTGGCAGTAACTGACATTTTCCATCTTGTCAAATTTAGTCTCCCTGTCTGCCACGATTCTGCCCAAGATGTTTGCAGTCAGGCAGGGTAGATAACACTAAGCTCCAGATCAGTCATGGTCTAACTGATTGCTGGAACAGGCTCAAGGGGCTGAATGGTCTCCTCCTATTCCCAGCAGTGATGGTTTACACGAGGCTGCTGATGCCATGGAGAACCTGGATCTAATTTCAGAAATGAAAGCAGTTAAATTCAAGCAGTGATATAGAAAGAGGGCAGGTAACTGTCACTCAAACTTGCTCGTATGGAGGGTAAATGCCAC
The DNA here is from genome assembly GCA_026770705.1 of Isurus oxyrinchus. NCBI lineage: Eukaryota > Metazoa > Chordata > Chondrichthyes > Lamniformes > Lamnidae > Isurus > Isurus oxyrinchus. The sequence goes on from JANJGN010000009.1 coordinate 170,621,157, forward strand.
CACAGACTGATTGGGCTGAATGGTCTCATCTCATGTGGCATCTTTGCCAGATTTCTTTTTAACTGTCAATGGATACAGAATTGGATAGTCACAACTAACAGTCTCTGCACTTAAGGTAATTCTTTGCACAGAGCATTGTGGTGTACAAAGTGTTACTGAAATGCAAGCATTATAATTTTTAAAGAAAATACAAAGTAATTAGATTTGCAACTTATTTTATTTTTCTATTTCAATCATTATCTTTACTTGGGACAGAATTCTTTGAGCCAGTATCTTGATGGTCAATGACAAGTGGTGATATTTTCACTGATTAAACTGAAGGTCAGTTAGAGTTTCGTTGCTGTAAATCAGAGACAGGCTGGGAAAATATTCAAGATTTTATTAGAATTTGAGAATAAAACTTTAAAATTAAGCCAGTGACATGAGATTGAAATAAACAATATTCCCGCCTGAAGTCAATGGGCCTTTTGCTGGTCCGTCAAATCTTCCAATCCTGCCTGTGAAGATTCCCGTGGAGGATGGGACTGGAAATGTGTTTTGCTCAGTCAGTTGCGCTTTTACCTCTTCTGCCTGAACGTTCTGGGTTCATAGTCATACTCCAGAGACTTGAGTGCAAAATTGATACTGACATTCTGGTGCAGTGCTGAGAGAGCCCTACACTGTCACAGATGCCACCGTTCAGGCAAGACAAAAAAACCATGGCCTTGCTTGCTCTCCCAGGAGGATGTAAAAGATCTCATGGTATTATTTTCCTCCCCAGTTTTGGTCAAAATTTATTCCTCAGCCAATATTACGAAAAAAAAGGCAGATTATCAGCTCATTATTACATTTCTGCTTATGGGATCTTCATGTGCCCTAATTGGTTATTGTGGTTTCTACATTACAGCAATGCCCACACTTCAAAAGTACTTCCTTGGCTGTAAAGCCCTTTGGGACAGGTGAAGATAATGAAAGGTGCTAGATACTCCTCCTTTCTTGCTGGACTGTCGAGAGCCAAAGGACACAGGTTTAAAGTGATTGACAAAAAGACCGAAGGCAACCTGAGGAAAAGCTTCTTTAAGCAGCATGTAATTACAATTTGGAATGCACTGCCTGAGAGGGCAGTGGAGGTAGATTCAACTGTGGCTTTCAAAAGGGAAGCAGCTGAAGGGGTAAAAAGGACTGTAGAATTAAGCAGAGAGGGTGAGGAAGGGTCAATTTGCAACAGGCTCGATGGAGCTCTTTCTGTGCTGGAACCATTTCATGTGACTACCAGGATGGTAGAAGGCAAACTGGTTGGACATTGGTATTTTTTGTCTAGAAATTCTTCTGTCCCTATGATAGTTTACGGCACCTGAATTTAGAATGAACCCTGACCTGCACTGATCCAGCCAACAACTTTAGTTATGTCAGTGGATCACATGTACCTCATTCTATTTCAAGGCCAGTTGCAGCATTTACAGGAAGGATCAAAGACTAATCCAGAGGCACAGTTTTCAACGTAGGTCACTCCATCAGAGCATTGATAGTATGTTCTTATTCTGTGGATCAGGGTAGAGGCCACTGGCTTTGCCAACGCAAAAGTGAGGGCTACCAGGATTCGTCTTATGCCCAGGAGTAGCAGCAGTGGTGGTAGCAGGAGAAGTAGCCTTAACCACAGGAGGACCAGCAGTGGTGGGACCGGGAGGCACACATTCTGGAAGGAAGTAAGATCCATTAATTCACTGTTTGTTTAAAAATTGATGTGAGTTGACATATTAAATATGTAAATACAGCGAATTTCAATTCCACCATTAACAGGTTTGAGGTCAGAGGTTGTGGCTCTGCTACATGCCCGAACTCAGCATTGTTTGACTGCTGCCAATGAGCAGTAGGCACCAAATGGACACCCCACCACATTCGCCAATTGTGAGGGCAGGAAATCAGCCTTCCTCCGCAGACTGGGCCAGGGGGAGGTTGAGTCCCAGCTGGCAGAAGCCACATTATTTTCTGTGGAACCAATAACAGTTCCTCTTGCCCCAGAAAAACCCTCACAAGGAAATCGTGACCTGTTCCTATCCTCAGCAATTATTTATGTACCGCACGTTAGGCTGATGAATACCTCTGACCACTCTGTTTGTATACTACGGATATCTCAGCAGCTCATTCTCTCGAGCTGTCTATTTCAATGATGTGATATATGCAAGAATTTCCAAAGCAAGCACAGGCTTCAGCAGACTTCAAACATCAGTCTGCGAATGAACATGAGGAAGAAGGGGTAGTAGGGATGTAGTCAGGGCGTTGGGAGGCCAATCAGTGTAATGGGGGTGTAGTAGGGTGGTGGGGAGGGTAGTCGGAGTGGGGTGTCCCTTGGAGTTCGGGGGACAGGGGTGGAGTCAGGGGATCCCATGAAGGAGTCGTGGGTGAATCAATACTATAATTACCAGAATTTAGATGTGGTTTTAATTTTTCTAACTTTTTCTGGGTAACTATTACTGTGAGACAGAACCATCCAAAGTTTGCAACTTAAATCATACTTTTGAATGGTTCCCAGTGCAAGTCAATTGCCAAATGGAAATTTGAACTTCCCAGGCTATTGCCATGTAATCCTTTTGTGGGGACCTCTGGGCCGGGGCAGGGGGCTTCCCCAGCTCATCTTTAGGCAACCCCCAGATGCGAAACCCCAGGGAATGGAAGTTATGGGCCATAATGTTTGGCTCAGTATTGTTGAGTCACTTATGGTTCAGGAGACTAATGCTAACAAGCCACATGGATGTTCTTCTGGTTGGTTAATCAGAAGCAAAGCACAATTAAAGGATGATTTTCAGTCTTACTTAGTAAAGTTAATGGCTATTCATACTGATTTTCTATTAAGCAGCAACAAGTAGATGGTTTAGGTCAGTCAGTCACAACAAGGAATTAATTCCAAGGCCACTTTGTATTTTAGTGATGAGAGGATACTTTCCCTGGTGGCAGAAAGTGCCCCTGAAATCATCCAGAGAAAGGGTCCACCCCATTGCTCCTCCAATTTTGCTTTGCTTCAGCCACTTGACCTGGAATCCAATTTCGAAAAAAAGACCACTGTTAGCCTGAAGACTTCTCTTCAACTGTGACTGTAAAAACCAGAGCATCTCAAATCATGAAGGCAAAAACACTCCCATTCTTACAAGTTATGAATGAGAAAATACTAAGTTTGTTCTAGCATTAACCAACTACATTTATTTCCAGATCCTCTGAAATATCCTGTCAACAATAAAGCAGAGCAAGAAAGATCTTGGAGCGTAATTGCTCCAATTTGCTTCAGCTTGTCATTGGAGCCATCCAGTGGTCAGTTAATAAAATGAAAGTGTCTCATCTGTTATTACGGGAGTGCAGAGCTCCATTGCAACATTGATATTGCTTCTTATGGGAGTCCAGGGGGAATATGGAAAGTATTCCTTCCTGGAGCATTTATGTTTCAATCATCAATAATATAACTGCATTTGTAACTCTGAGTCAATTCTTTACAGCCTGGCTCTCTCCCTGTATCCATCCAAGGTTGTAGTTTGGACATGAAGAGGTGAGTTGAAAATTAGGTATGAATTTCCTGCAATATTGTCAAGTGAAGGAGTGAATCAGAAATAAAAAGAGCAGAAATTGCAAATGTCATCATGCCTGATAATGACTAACAAATTTGAAAAAAATGTTCATTCTCTAAATCTACTTCTTGAAAATGCTCATGATTAAAATAAATGATCAGAAAATGATGCCTGCATTTTAGTTCATGATATGTGGAGCTGTTGGGTGGAGCTGTTGGGTGGAGCTGTTGGGTGGGGGCTCCTCACTGATAATATGTATTCGGAATGTCAATCCTAAAGTATAGAGCAGTATGTATAGCAGACCTTGTCTTCATAGCTTCGAGGATTATCGTATCCAACCCACTCACGTCCCTTATAGGCATTAGGAACCATCTGTGGAACATCCCATTTTTCAGTAGCACCTTTTAAGAAGAGGCAATTTTGTCAAAAGAATGAGACATAAGGATGCAACCTTTGTACTGTAAATAAAATTTGTCACTGACTTGCAGTAACTTAAATGCAGTTAAAATCTACTTAAATTGATTGGTTCCTGATAAGTTTACCCAGCTCTTCCAGCTCTTCTAGATTTTTCTTATATAATGCACAAGACATTCTACTCTGAAACTAATGAGTGATTTGACTTTGGGTAGTTGTGTAAAATGGTGGTATTGATTCAGGCACCTGTCATAGAGCTCTGCGTATAATAGGTGGATAAATTGATCAGCCTCATTTTATAATGTCACCTGAAGTCAAAAATACCCCCCAGCAAAATTTAATCCAAATATTTTGCTTCTGTAAAAGCAAAATCACCCTAAGTTCTATTAAGTTAAATTGTCCACCCTCCTTTTATGAATTTTGATATAAAGGAAATGCCAATCGATCTTATTAATGCTCATGGAAAAATACAAGATTTTCAAGGAGGTTGAATATTTGCCATACTTGCAGCAGCATGAATACTTCAAAGTAACCCAGGAAACCAGATTGTTGTGTGTAATGCCCAGCTGGTCCACCACCACTTGCTGGGGCACCGGGAAAGTGTTGGATGTGCTCAGTCTGAATGTGTGACCATAGGCAGCGAAACCAGCGTTCAGCTTCTCTGCAGGAGCTCCAAGATGCATCCAGACTTTTACGTTGCCAGCCTGTGCAGAGATTTATAATGTTAATGTTTAGATTGCAAGCATCTTATCCAATTGTAAAATTGAAATAGGTAATATTGTGAAACTGAAGTAAGTAATACTCATGAATACGAACCATATTATATAAATAGTTATTGCCATAGGTATAAGGGAGAGCAAAAAGAGGACTATTTTCTCCAACGAAGCTATTCCATGGACCATAGATATCATATGTCCTCAGATTAAAAATGTCTAGAGTTCTGTAAGAAAGAAGTAACATTGATATCTTACAAATAAAAAAGTTATTTATTCGTAGTTTTATTTGCAATCTTCTCACCCTCCTTAATCTAAAGCTCAATTTATGTTTCACCTCCTTTATTAGCTGGTCTTATCTCTTAATTTTGGCAGCTGTGTTACAATCCTACAAATTGGGTCATGGCCCATCATACAGATTATTTAACAACAAAATTGTGGAATGTTTTGACAAGGAGATCCCTGATAATATGACTGATGAACATGCTGCTTCGTGACACAACTGCAGTGCTTGCAAAGGAGAGAAAATAACAGGCACATTTTCTTGAATCCTCCAGTAATACCTTCTGAATACTTTGACTTAATTTACAAATTTTAATCTAAGCACTGAATCCAAGGGACAAATCACCATCAAACAGCTATATCTATGCTTCACTGTGGACTTGATGCTGCTTGCCAATTGTCTACAATAAATTCAGGGGTAGATCAGTGAAAGTGACACTTTTCTGTCAAACTTCTGCTCAAGTTACAGCAGAAGGTCACGGAACCTGGATAGAAATTCCACGCCACTACCTTAAAAGAAAGATGCATATTATATGTGGGCTGAAATATGGCAGATCAATTTTAGTTTTAATAAGTGCAGTGCAATACATTTTGGAATAGATAACAGAAAACATGTATAACAGGAAATGGTCTCTGCTGGTAAAATCAAAAATAAAATACAATTGAGAGTGATCATTGATCAGACCCTCAAAGTAGCTGGTCAATCTGAATAATGGAGCAAATCTATCAGCAGGATATATCTAAAGACATTGTAATGTAAGTCAGGGAAAGTAATAATGACATTGTACAGATCAATGCTGAAGACAATTCCCAAGCAAGGCCAAAGGTTTGGTTATCCTATCACAAATGTGATATAGATAGATTAGAAATGGCTTAAAGAAGAGCAATCAGACAGATTTTATAATTCATTCTTGGTGTGTAGGTATTGTTGGCCAGGCCACTATTCATTCCCTGTCCCTAATTGCCATTGAGATGGTGACGGCGAGATTCCAGATCTTAGGAATGAAGAAAACATGACTTGAAGAAACTTATTTCCATTGGGGCAATGACTGAGAGGAGACATTGTACCGGGTTTGAAAATAATGGAAGGTATAGATGTGACTGAAGAGAATACATTATTCAGCTTTGACAGTCCCAGAGGAAACAAATACATCCATAAGCCTTAGAAATTGGACAAAGGAAAGCACCGAATATGGTGGTTATGTGTAACTAGCTCAAATGCAGACAGTTGATTTTGAGTGAGCTGAGCTCCCCCATGTTGGTGCAATATTAGATCGATACCAATACTCACTGTCCCAGCTGAGGAACTTCATAGGCACTTACAATTATGGGCTTTCCAGCTGCCACTGCAGCTGAAAGGAGCAGTCTTGGTTTCCCAATACTCTTTCCTTCTGCTTCAAAGGCTGCTATCAGTTCCTAAAAATCAAAAATATCATAGTTTGTCTTATTAACTGACTTGCACAACATGGAATCTTCAAATTATGGCCAAAGAAGCATTAAGTTATTTGTTTTGCAAATGCATCCATGGCCAAGTATAGCGCAGTAACATACCTAACGCAAGGGCATTGGAGCTATAGAGCTTTACCTGGGTTTAAGCAGAGCCCCGATTAACATCAGTTAAAACAAATATTTTTATCACAATGGGCTATAGAACAGAGGAGAAAAATCAACAGGAATTCCTGTTCCTGTTCAATATCCAGGGACCATTGCTGGTGTCTATATGGGGGCATCAGATGAGGACAGATGCAGATAGAGATGTTCCACCATGACTCTCTAATAGGGTAACATGCATTGTTTTGGATGATACATGAAAGCTAGCCAGACAGTTAAAGGACTGGGAGAAAAGAATACTGCAGCGTGAGTCAGTGCCTTCAAGAGTGGAGGTGAAGAAATTGGGGGTAAATGTATTCCAAAAAAAGACTTGTTGGGAAACTAGCTAAAAAATAAAATTAAACCTAATTATAATGATTTAAATGAAGTATCGGAATCTCATTGAATGGTGGAATAGACTCGAAGGGTACTCATTCCTAATTCACAATTGCATCACTTTAACATTAAGATTTATTTGTTGTACATTTTTTGGATGATGGTAAAGGCCACCAAAAACATTATGTCTAGATTTACTTTCCACATTCACACAAGGATATGTCACTGACACTAAGTCATGTGTTTCATTTAGTTATTCAAAAGGTGTAACATTTTTATACAAATGTCAAGCAAATTAATCTGTAGGTAGTATTTAGTTTTTGACAATTCTTAAACTAAGTGACTTGCCAGTTGGGTTCCTACCTGTGTTAAGACTGTGAAGAGATGCAGTCTTTGGAGGGGTTTCCTCTTGACCCAGGATACTCCCAGTCTATGTCCAAACCATTGAACCCATATTTGCACAGGAAACTAATTGTTGATTTTATGAATGTTTGACGATTTTCAGCTGTGGAAACATAGCACTGAATCTATAGAGAAAGTTAATGAAAAATCGTTATTGATAGCAAAATTAGCTTTTGTAAAATTGAACTTGCTTAGTTCTATTCGAGCCTCCTACATATATTGGTGACTCATGCCAATGTATGTTTAGAAGCAAAACAAAATTTGTTAGTCAACCATTCTTAAGTTATTTCATGAAGAATTTGAAAAAAATGCTTCCATAAACCAATAATCTTTCCATCTTACATTTGAGTTCCAAAATTCCAGTCTCCGATGGAGAGAAGGGTTTTAAGGTTTCCATTCCTGTTGTGAATTAAACAAATAGTTGAATTAGAAAAATATAGTTGAGGGAATAAAACACATTCAATACTATTCGAATAATTGCTGAAATTACTCTAAAATATCACAGGCCTAGTCTTTTTAGAGCATGCTTCTTGATACTGCATCTAATGAAGCTTCCGTACCTCAATCCAATTGACAGAGTGCACAGGTATATTAAGAACAGAATCTATGATAATGTGACAGGGCCCTGATTTGTATTTTTTGTGCAAGTTTGTAATTGTCTCTACAACAGTTTCCTATTTTTTCCTGAGCTGTTAAAATGGAAGTGTGATTCTGCCTCACATGAAGCAAAGGTCAGTGAATAAGTTTCCCCCCACCAAACATATACATAGTCCCCTTACAACAAGACTGATTAGGACCACATAGCTTGCTGGTCCTCTTAGAATGGAAATGATAAGAGTAAATTAACAAACATGGAAGAAGTAAAATGTGGAAATTTAATTGTTGAGCAATATTTCTTTTGTATAAGGCTAAATAATGTTCAGTTGATTGAAACAAGACTTAGAATTCAGGATAAAAATAAAAAACTGCGGATGCTGGAAAGCCAAAACAAAAACAGAAACAGAAATACCTGGAAAAACTCAGCAGGTCTGGCAGCATCGGCAGAGAAGAGTACAGTTGACGTTTCGAGTCCTCATGACCCTTCAACAGTACCCATCAGTTATGTTGAAGGGTCACGAGGTCTTGAAACATCAACTGTACTCTTCTCCGCCGATGCTGCCAGACCTGCTGAGTTTTTCTAGGTATTTCTGTTTCTGATTTTGCTTAGAATTCAGGAGTTTGTTACCAATGTACATTACCTGGTTTTAAGAGCATTAAATGACTTTAGAGAGTCACATCATTCCATTCAATGGTGACAATTTCATTGTTGTTCATGCCAGCAAAAGCATAAATCAGATGAGTGCACATGCAAGGGTCGATATCATCTGGGGTGTACTTTGCTCTTCCTGGTCTGTACTGAGCCCAGTTTTCAAAATAACAGGCCAGTCTGTAGGCAGAGCCTGTCCAAGGAATGAAATGGAAATCAGGACAGTGCTTAGACTCATCACATTAAATTAATAAAAGTTTGAAATGCGCAAAGACTTACCCAGTTCCAGACATGCCAACAAGACCACTGCTGGAATAAAGGATATAGGACAAGTCTTAGAATTATGATCAAATGGGGCTTGAAGGTTCAGAGATTCACAGTCGTATATTAGCTCAAGTTGCTTAGATTATGTTTTTGGTTCTAATAACTTAACCCAATGAAACATGCATGGATCCATGTTTGGTTCTCTTACCTGAGCTGCTATGATGAGGTGCTCAGTGCATGAATGTATCATTGATATATTGACATTTGCTGAAATAAACCTGGCATTGCAGCATGGTTAAACTGATGGCTGAGTTTGCTGACTGCTCTTTGCTGAGCAAATACAACATGGGGCACGAATGTACAAAGGGTTTTAATGCTTTTGCTTCAAATACTTCTGCCCATTATTTTAGCCAAAGTATAACACACTGTATTGTTCAGTCTGCATACAAGGAAGTTGCAACATTCCATCGCAGGCATTCAATGGAAGACCTTTGATTTATAAAGTATTTTTGTGAAATAATGTTATTGTGTAAAGAGGACAAAATTATGCAGCCTGAACTTCAAAAATTTCACCACACACACAGCTTTTCAATGAATGTCAAGGTGAGGCATGACAGGAATAAAAAGCATAAGAAAATAAGTACATGAAGTGCTGAAAGAATAGTTGGTCCACTGGGATAACTTCTTTAGGTTGATCCATTTACTCTCACAAATGTATTTAGTCTCTGAGAGTAAGATTTCAAGACGATTCCCCCATAAACTTTGCAATAAAAAAAAACAAAGACTCTTAGACTTTAATCTAACAGGCCAACTACAACTTGCATTTGCATAGCACCTTTAATGTTACAGGAGCAATTGTCAAAACTTTCAAACTGAGCCACCTAAAGAGAAATTAGGGCAGATGAGGAAAAACTTGGTCAAACAGATAGGATTTAAGTCCTGAGGAAAGAGAGAGAGGGAGAGTGACAGAGATGTTTAGGGACAGAATTCCAGAGCTTAAGGCCTAGGCTTCTGAAGGCAAGGGCATAATGGTGTTGTATCTAAAAGTGGGAATGTGCAAGAGCCAGATTTGGAGATGTGGAGAGGATCTTGGAGGGTTGTAGGGCTGGAGCACACTAAGGATGTAGGAAAGGTTGAGGCCATGGGATGATTTGAGTACAAGGATGAGAATTTATAATCGGGTTGTTGCCAGACAAGAAGCCAGAGCAGGTCAGTGAGCACAGGGGTGATGTGTGAACAGGGCTTGGTGTGAGTTAGGTTAAGGACAGTTTCAGATGAGCTCAAGTTTATGTAGGATGGAAGAACATTGGAATAATCAAATCCAGAGGGAACAAAAATGTGAATGAAGTTCACAGGAGCAGATCAACAACCTGAGTTCTATAACAGCCTAGCACCATTTCATGACAAAAAGTGAAACTTTTACTTATGAATTTGTCTACAAGAGGACTACAATCTCAAAAGGCCATTTTTTTGGTTAAATAACTGGAAGTTAAATCACAATTAACTGCAATTCACAGAAATCATTTTACCTTAAACCTTATGTGTAGATTCCACACTTGTCTTTGGTACAAAGTGTTGTATTACTTCTGTTGTCAGAGTCAGGTTACACGAAGTGTGTAGTAAGGAATGTGCAAAATAACATGTATTTCAGAAAATTTGCTCTTTCAATCAGAAGTGAAAAATAAACTGTGAAACTTCTTGAGTAATTCCACAGCAGCTAACATTCAGCACTGAATCGATTCACCAAGCAGGATAAACCTGAATCATCCTAAATATCACTACATTAGAAAAATAGAACCATAGAAAAGTTACAGCACAGAAGGAGGCCATTCGGCCTATCTTGTCCATACCAGCCTGAGGACACCCAGGTGCCCTTTCTAATCCCACCTTCCTGCACCCATTGCCCTGCAACTTACAGCACTTTAAGTGCAGATCCAGGTACTTTTTAAAAGAGTTTGAAGTTTCTGCCTCTACCACCTACTTGGGCAGCGAATTCCAGACACCCACTACCCTCTGCGTAAAAAAGTTCTTCCTCATGGCTCCCTTACACCTTCTGCCACTTATCTTGAATCTATGTCCCCTTGTTCAAGAATTCTCTGTCAAGGGAAACAATTTTATCCTGTGACAAAATAAACATGTAACCATACAAGGGTTTGGTTCCAAAAAAGACCAAAACCTTCAACAAGAATTGAATTCATTACAATAAATCCTGGAAAGGGGTCTTCACTTTGTTCTATCCTCAATTTAATTCCTGAGAATTTTGAAATAATTCTAAAGCATAATATATATTTATATGACAAAGCAAACTCACCTGTCCCAAGTAAAATCTTTGTCATTTTGCAGCTAGTGTACTGCAGGTGCTCTGCTTTGCCTTAATATACTGAGCTTATCGCTATTTACTAATAACTTTGTGTTTTGAGAGCTTTATATCTTAGGATAAATAACCAGGCTTGTATCCGATATTTCTAATGAAAGATAAGCACACTTCAGTGCTGGTCTTCATAATTGTATTGTGAGCCTTATCTTGAATAACACTTTTGTCTCCAGCTAGAACATTGTCCTTCACTGTAACCCTGCACTTGTATTTGTCCTGGAGGTAGTGATCGGAAGCCTGGGAGGTGTGCAGAGCAACATAGAATCTTCAGTGTAAAATGACGCGGGGTGAGGTTGGGCGTGTGTCCTGTCACCGAGCGTTATGTAGATTTACAGTTCGACAGATACACATCCGACTCGGCCCCACTGAACTGTCAAAGGCCTATTGAGGCCTGTTAAAAAGCAATTCAGGCAATCAGCTGAGCTGCCCGTCCAACCTCAAGGTCAGGGGGCAGGGGAAGAGCCCAGTGGCCTTCACATTTTTCATGGAACCTCATCCACGGCCGGGATGATGTTTCACGAATGATTTAAAACTTTCAGAAAAATTTTTATTAAAATTAATGCACATTCCTCAGCTCATGTGACAATTTCACACGAGGGAACATGTCATAAAATATTTTTCAACACTTTACTGAACTGCTTAAACTTAAAACTAATCTCCCTGAAACGCCTCTGTGCCTCAGGGAGATTTCTGCATTCTTTCATGCACATGCGCACTCCTGACTCACGCAACCCCACCACCTCCACCCACACAAGGGAGAGCACTGCCCTTCCCGGCATGCGTCATGCTGGGCGGGCCTTGATTGGACTGCTCACGTAAAATGGCGACGCCCAGCCGATTGGGGGCACCGATTGGCTGCATGCCCACCTGCCTCCGCCCCTGCTCAACCCACCCCACCCCCCCCCACCGATGGGGAGAAAATTCTCCCTCATGGGTAAATGAAATGAAAAATGATTGCTTGGAAAATGGTGGATGGCGGGTGTGAGGGACTGAGACCTAATATGGCTGAATCTATGTCTGTGACCTCAAACAAAATAAGCTACCTGGCAGTATTAGGGAAACCCGCACATCGCAGTCCCTGAAACGCCACTAACGACCATGGGCAATGCAGAACAAATTCAAAGAGAGCTACACAAGGGCCATCGGTATTTCATAACTCAGACTGGGCAACAGGAGTCTGCTCGTCTTCTAAGACAAAGGGCCCTGCAACCTTTCTTTCAATTCTTAATGGTTGAGACATTTAACAATCTCGGGAACCCAGATGGGGAATACACCTCCTTTGTCAAAGATAGTATGGAGAGATGGAAGTCATGCGACATGAGTTTCTGGCTGTGGAATCAGCTGCCTTTTCACCATTTGACTAGCAGCATCACAGTCAAGGAGCTCTGGCCCACCGGGCCCCATCTACACTGCTTCTGCTGGTCCCATCACTTACAGGATTGATTTATCTCCGCATGCCTATCTCATCATGTGAAGTCAACACCATCAGAAAAGTAAATTGTCCAGCATTGGTTCTCAGCTCATCATCCTCTATGAAGGAGTACCTCACTGGACTTTGCTTCTGGACTCTGGAGTCCACGTGAAACAATATTTATTTTCTCTCTGGTCCCTGCACTGTGAATATTTCTTTGCTCTATCCCTTTTTTGCTGCAGGACTGTAAAGGAGGCAATGCTGTGATCCTTCTCCCTCTTTTTGAATGTGTGCAAATAAACTAACCCCTTGGGCAGAATAATGCCGTCGGCATATGGGGGTAGGGCCCAATACGCCGATGTGTAAAATGATACGAGATGACATCAGGCGTGCGTCCCAACATCATTGCCCATCATTTCGATATTTCATTTGGCGGGCACGCACTGGAGATCTGTGCCTCAGAGAGATTGCTGTGCTCTGTTGTGCACAGAATCTCCCTCCTCACCCCCACCCACACAAGTAACGCTGAGCGCTACCGTCTGGGCATTATGCTGGGCGGGCCTTAATTGGCTCACCCACGTAAAATGACGGCGCACAGCCAATCGCGAGCAGCCCACCCCTGTCCACTCCCGCTCAGCTGCCCACCCCTGTCCACTCCCGCTCAGCTGCCCACCCCTGTCCACTCCCGCTCAGCTGCCCACCCCTGTCCACTCCCGCGCAGCTGCCCACCCCTGTCCACTCCCGCTCAGCTGCCCACCCCTGTCCACTCCCGCGCAGCTGCCCACCCCTGTCCACTCCCGCTCAGCTGCCCACCCCTGTCCACTCCCGCGCAGCAGCCCACCCCTGTCCACTCCCGCTCAGCTGCCCACCCCTGTCCACTCCCGCTCAGCTGCCCACCCCTGTCCACTCCCGCTCAGCTGCCCACCCCTGTCCACTCCCGCTCAGCAGCCCACCCCTGTCCACTCCCGCTCAGCTGCCCACCCCTGTCCACTCCCGCGCAGCTGCCCACACCTGTCCACTCCCGCGCAGCTGCCCACCCCTGTCCACTCCCGCGCAGCTGCCCACCCCTGTCCACTCCCGCGCAGCTGCCCACCCCTGTCCACTCCCGCTCAGCAGCCCACCCCTGTCCACTCCCGCTCAGCTGCCCACCCCTGTCCACTCCCGCTCAGCTGCCCACCCCTGTCCACTCCCGCTCAGCTGCCCACCCCTGTCCACTCCCGCGCAGCTGCCCACCCCTGTCCACTCCCGCTCAGCTGCCCACCCCTGTCCACTCCCGCGCAGCTGCCCACCCCTGTCCACTCCCGCGCAGCTGCCCACCATAGGAAACAGGAAAAATTTTCTCCTTTGAGTTCATCTGACCCTGAGTTTGCTGTGGAGTTACTAACAGAAATGGGATCCACTGAAATATCGCTTATAAGGGGGAATCACATCAAAATACATTTCAATTGAGGGATGGGTGGTGAGAGAATGTATTCATGCTGTTTAAATTAACCCCCTCCTGTCCATAACACAAGTGACCTCATGGTTGGAGCCTAGTGCTGCCAATGTGCCGTACAATCATGTGGGATAGTTTCAGGAGAGGAGCAGACAACATGCTTAAGGTGAAACCATCTTGCAAGGATGTACAGGTTGTCAAAGAAGAGGACTTCATTAGTTCAACACCAGGAGAGTGAGACACTGCATGCTTACACCATCATGAGTGGTAAAGCACCAGGTCATTTTAAGGAATGTTCAGTCAAGATCAAGAGTACTTAGGGATGGGTGATAACTGCTGGTCTAGCCACGAATCAGTTAAAAATAACATTGCAGTGTCTCTCTTCTAGATATTGGCATGAAGATGTATATTTTGAGCGACAAACTCCGGCATTGGAATTTTTTGCAATGTTCTCTCCCTCCTGCTCCAGATACACTTCAAGCCTGTGACAACTTTACCACTCTGGTTTCAGGAATGATCACAGCTTCTGTCCACTATGAAAACATCACCTAGACAGGTTCACTTACTACATAGCTGGAAGCAGAGGTCTTGTGGGAGTGAGTCTTTTCGATATGCTTGGATTCAAACATGAAGACCCCACTGGAGCACACATGAACATGATAGGTGGCACAGACTATACATTGCGAGTATCCTTCCATATTTACCAGATTTGGGGAGATCAAGGGGTATTAATCATACTCCTCATGTTGACACATCAATTTCACCACATTCACAAAATTTGAGTTTGTTGCCAGTTGTAGTCCATGCTCAAGTGTCTCAGGAGCTGAAAGGACTGGAGGCTGATGGTGTCATTGAGAAAATTGACTCATTGCCATGGATATCAAATCTAGTCATTGTACGGAGGAAAAATGGTGAACTTAGACTATGCATCAACGTTAAGGTGGCCAACAAGGCAATAATTCCAAACAAGAATCTACTTCATACAATCCAAGAACTTTCAGTGTCATTTCAGGATTCCACAGTTTTCACAAAGCTCAATATCTGATGGAGCTACCTTCAGATACATCTAGCAGGACAAAGTCAACATCTTACAGCCTTTGTCATCACAAATGTGTATCTCAGTACCTCAGAATGCCCTATGTATTAAGTTCAGCACGTAGCGTATAGCAGAAGATTATTTCTTTAGTCTTGTCAGGTGTTGAGGGGACACTCAACCTACTTGACGATGTCCTTGTCCATGGAAGGACAAAGTAGAACATGATCAACAATTGTCAGCAATGTTAACTCGATCGCAAAACACAATTTGACACTGATCAAGGAGAATGCAAATCCCTGCCTCCCGAGCTGACTTTCTAGGGCACCGAGTGGCAGTAGTTGGAGTAAAGCCTACACATGACAGTATCAAAGCCATTCATGTGCTCCTGACACTGGCTAACAAAAGAAGTCGTTATCCTATCTCAGCACTGCCAACATTTATCACAAATTCCTTCCTACCCAATGACTGGGGAGCCTCTTAGGAAGCTACTGTACAAGGATCGACACTGGGAATGAACAATGGCAAGGCAAGCAGCATTTGAAATATTAAAGATGAAGATAGTATCTCCTACAGTCCTCATGGATTTCAACCCTCATGTGCAAATGTCTATCACAACAGGTGCATCAGGAAATACAATTTGAGCAGTCTGCTCAAAGTCCATTAAAAGCAGTCATTGACCAACCATTTCTGTGTCATGCATGTTGCTGTAAATGGAATGAAAAGACTCTAGTGGGGAGTGGGAAGCACCAGCCTGATTCTACACTTGTGAACATTGGCACATGTATCTCTAACGTAGAATGTTCACTCTCCGCACCGATCACCAAGTGCTGATGACATTATTAGCTACATCAGGATCAGGACATCGACATCTATGCACCTGCAGATGGTCAGATCACCTTCATCAGTAAAACTTCAAGGTTGAGTTCATACAATCGAGTTGACCATGCAGAACCACAGCCTTAAGTTCATATCTCTAACCTAGACCTCAGAGACATTCGTATCTCAAAGACTATTTCTGTACGTAGAGAAAACAGACAAGTTGAACTCTAACTTGATGTATACATGTTTGTTGTTCAGGATTATTTAATTTAAAATAAGGACATTAGTTAAAAGGAGAGAAATATGTCAGGCAGAATCGTCCCAAGTTTGCGGAAAGTGTAGTAATGGACGGGAAATAGGACATTTTACCGGCCAGTCACAAAGACGGCTTTTTGTGCCACATCATCCCCTTCCCGGCACATCCTGCCTCATTAATTCTGCTTTCATGCGGGGCACACTGGATTGCTGGCAGAGGGCTTTGGATTTTCCCACCATGCCATGACCTCAGCGCTTCCTTCTGGACACCATATTTAAAATGTCCCAGAACGCAGCCTACTTCATATCTTCAGACCAAGACTGCTCCAGGCAACAGACGGCCCTGAAAGCAAAGACGACAGCGGCACCCAGGTTTAGTGACATGTCTCTGGGGCACCTGCTGGATGCAGTGGGAGGCTGTTTCAATGTCCTCTACCTCCACTCTGACCTCAGGAGGTCCACCAGAGTCACCAATCCGGCCTGGGGGGCTGTGGCTGTGGTGGTCATCACCACCAGAGCACAGACGAGGTCAGCCATCCAGTGCAGGAAGAGGACGAATGCTCTCATCCGTTCCACCAGGATAAGTCAACTACCTCGTCACTCTCAACTCACACACTCACAAACCCATCACACATCCACAGGGATCTCTGACATCAAGGGACAACACCACTAACTCTCACACACACCCTCACATCTCCATCAGGCTCATATCTTCCGGAGCTCACTTCTCGTCCATGGCTCCGCTCACCACATAAACATTCCACACAGTGTCATGCATCCTGCTCACGCTCTCTCCATCTGTTTTTATGCAGGAGAAGCAGGTTCACAACAGGTGGGAGTGGTCCCAGGCTGGAGGTGGAGTTCAAGCATGAAGTTATTCCTGTGATTTCCTGCTAGTTCATTACTGTGTAATCTCCCACATCTCCCACACATGGGACAGATAACCTTATGCATGGAATATTAACAGTGGTCACCAGGAAACCTGTCCTTATGTTACAACAGCACCATCTTGTGTATCAGTTCAGTGAGGACAATTGATGTCTGCTTGTATTTTGCTCAGTTTGCTAAACTATAGCCTCAGCAGCCTGTGTTCCTGCTATGGTTATGCAAGACCTAATTAAAGAATTCAAGGAAGAGTTAGTAGAAAAACTTCATAATATTAGAATGTGGAATTCTCTATCAGAAACAGATGTTGAAGCAGAGTGCATGAATTACTTTAAATGGGAACTAGATTGTTGTGTTCAAAAGTGGAACATTGGAAAGTATGGGGATAGAGCAGGAGAGCTGAATTAAACTTTTAACATCATTTTTTAAAATCTGTGTCCTTTTACAGCGCAGAAGGGACATGTTTGGGATTTAAATTTGGCTTCATGTCAGTCAACTTGTGCAAAGCATTGAAGCTCCTCATTTTAAAGGGGCCAAAGAATTATGTCATTATATTTTATAGTTTGCAGGTGAAACAAGCGCCAAGTCCCCAATATTTTCCACAAGGACCCACCCTTGACCTGGTTGAGATGACACTTTTTTGCTGAGCAGAATTACACCAATGAGTTTAAATTGGAGTGCTGTTGACAGGATTTTCACCAACCAGTTCAAAAGCATTAAGTAGTGATAGAGGCTGAAGGTGAAAATCACCCCCAGAATCTCATGGAGCACGGAGAACAGAGTTTTTTTTACATTCATGGATTGTGGGTGGCTTGGTGCCTATTCCTAATTGTCAGTGAAAGGGTGACGGTTGTTGTAAGGTGTTGATTGTAGTTCAGTAGGTCTTATTAAGATTTATTCTCAGATAGTTCAACCGTAAGTACTTATTAACTGCTAGAAACTATATACATAGGTACAGTAAAGGTCCAAGCTAGGAGCTGTTTCCATGCTTGATACTACGCACAGCTCTGTCCAATGCTTGACTGGCCCTGAGGTGTGGGTCACAAATTTTCTTACATTGCTCTGTGGTGGTACTGTCCCTCAATCTCACATTAATCCTTTATGTGCCGGACCCTGTGATTTTCACCAGTTCTAAATCATTAAGAACTGACTGAAGCCTGAAGGTGAAAATTACCCATTAAACAAGAGTACAGATTTTTTTTTTATTCACTCAAGGGATGCGAGTGGCTTGTTGCCCATTACTAATTGTCCAAGTATACGAACATACGAATTAGGAGCAGGAACAGGTTGCCCAGGCCTGCAAACCTGCTTCACCATTCAATAAGATCATGGCTGCTCTGATTGTAACCCAACCCCACATTCCTGCCTATCCCCAATAACCTCTCATCCCTTTGTTAATCAACAATCTATGTAGCTCTGCCTGAAAAATACTCAAAGACCCTGCTTCTGCGACCTTTTGAGGAAGAGTGTTCCAAAAACTCATGACTCCCTAGGAGAAAAAAATTGTCCTCATCTCTCTCTTAAATGACCAATGATCCCTAGTTCTAGATTCTCTCACATCCTCTCCACATCCACCCTGTCAAGATCCCTCAGGATCTTAAAGGTTTTGATCAACTTACCTCTTACTGACCTAAACTCCAGTGGCTACAAAACCTACCCTGTCAGTCTTTCCCCATAACACAACCTGCCCATTCCTGGCATTAGTCTAGTAAACCTTCTCTGAACTGTTTCTAATGTATTTACATCTTTCCTTAAATAAGGAGACCAATACTGTACACAGTATTCCAGATGTGGTCTTACTAATGCTCAGTACTACTGAAGAAAAATGTTATATTTCCAAAGAGATATATGAAGATTGAAAATTAAGAACCTAGAGCGGAAAGAGAGTAAATTTTTTCATAAAAGAATGCGGGGAATCTTAGAAAAATTTAACGTGCGAACATACGAATTAAGAGTAGGCCAAACGGCCCCTCGAGTCTCCTCCACTATTCAGTAAAATCATGGCTGATTTGATTTTAACCTCCCGCTGACCCCCCCGATAAACTTTCACCCCCTTGTTTATCAGAATCTATCCAGCTCTGCCTTAAAAATATTCAAAGTCTCTGCTGCCAATGCTTTTTGAGGAAGGGAGTTCCAAAGACTCACAGCCCTTTGAGAGAAAAAGTCCTCCTCAATTCTGTCTTAATTGCTGACCTTGTATTTTTAAACAGTGACCCCTAGTTTTAGGTTCACTCACAAGAGGAAACATCCTGTCCATGTCCACCTTGCAATGATCCCTCAGGATCTTTAAGGTTTCTTACTCTTCCTCGTCTAAACTCCAGTGGATACAAGCCTAGCCTGTCCAACCTTTCCTCATAAGACAACCTGCCCATTCCTTGTGTTTGTCTAGTAAATATTCTCTGAACAGCTTCTAACGCATTTACATCCTTCATTAAATAAGGGGACCAATAATGTGCCCAGTACTCCAGATGCGGTCTCACCAGTGCTCTGTACACCGGAAGCATAACCTCCCTACTTTTATATTCAATTCCCTTTGCAATAAATGCTAACATTAACTTTCCCAATCACAGATCCAGAGTCATAGAATTTTAATGTCACAAAAGGAGGCCATTCAGCCCATTCATGTCTGCACTGGCTCTCCAAATGAGCATTATGATCTAGTGCCATTGCCCTGTTTTGTCCCCGTACCCCTGCACATTGTTTCTGTTCAAATAATCATCTGATTGAATGCCTCGATTGAACCTGCCTCTGCCACATTTCTCAGAAGTAAATTCCAGACCCAAACCACTCTCTGTGTGAAAAAGTTTTATCTCACAATTCATTTGCTTCTTTTGCAAATCACTTTAAATCTGTGCCCTCTCATTCTTGATCCATTTTACAAGTGGGAACAGCTTCTCCCTACCTACTCTGTCCAGCCCCCTCATGATTTTGAACATCTCTATCAAATCTCCTCTTAGCCTTCTTCTCCCCGAGAAGTACAGCCCCAGCCTCTTCAATCTATCCTCACAGCTGAAGTTTCTCAAGCCTGGAACCATTCTTGTAAACCTCCTCTGCACCCTCTCCAATGTGTTCACATCCTTCCTATAATGTGGCATCCAGAGCTGTACACAATACTCCAGCTGAAGTCTCAGTTTCTTATGTAAATTCAGCATAACCTCATTGCTCTTATACTATCTTCTACCCTATTAGTAAAGCCGAGGATACTGAATGTTTTATTAACTGCTCTCTCCATCTCTCCTCCCATCCTCAATGATCTATGCACATATAATCCAGGTCTTTCTGCTCCCGCACCCCCTTCAAAATGTCACCCCTTATTTTATATTGTCTGTCCATGTCCTTCTCACCAAAATGCATCACCTCACACTTCTCCACACTGAACTTCATCTGTCACCATCTGCCCACTCCATGAACTTGTCTAATTATTTGCTGTACCTGTGGGCTAGCCTCTTGTGATTCATGCACAAGGACACCCAGATCTCTATGAATCTCAGAACTCTGCAATCTCCCACCATTCAGTTAATAAGCTTCTTTTATAGTCATCCTGCCAAAATGGACAGTTTCACATTTACCCACATTATACTTCATTTGCCAGATCTTTGCTCACTTGCTTAACCTATCAATGCCTCTTTGTAGCCTCCTAATATCCTCCTCACAATTTACTTTCCTACCTATCTTTGTGTTATTATGCCACAGCAGTTGGTAAAGACTGAGTTGTTTAAATCCCAGAGGGAAACTTGAACAATTGTCATAACCTATATTTTCAGTTGGTATGTTTGAGATGCAGCTCTGGATTCAAGAATAAGACCTCCAAGCCTCAAGAGGTTTTTTATATAAAACTAAATTAAATGTTTATTAATTTGACAACAAATTAAACACATACACAATATATCAATTACTACCATAATAACTTTCAAACAAATCCCCAAGTTAATCACTCCCAGGTAAATCTTCACCAAAGCAACAGTAACCCACAGACTTTAAACAGACATCAGACAAAGCACATTTGACCTTACAAATTCAAAATGAGGTTCCTTGCCATTTGGTTTCTTTGCAGACACAGGTGTAGACTTACAGGCTCCTTACACACACAAGCTCCTTTCTGTTTTTACATAGCTTTTCCTTTGAGTGTATATTTTCCATTGTATTACTAGCTTTCTAATTTATATCTCCTTATAATTCTATCCTTTCATTCCAATAATTTAATTTGTAAGCTCAAAAAAATACACACATTGCCTGGCATCTTCTAGCTAGGTAGAAGATTTTACTCCCACTTGAATGCTTCTTTCAACAAATGCAAATATAGACTTTACCTGTTATCCTCCTTATGTTTACCTAATTAACATTTCAAAATATGTTACATCAAAACACCCAGACCAACTGGCTTCAATCCAGTTAAAATGCACACAGGCATACACATGGACATGGACCCCACTACAATTCCACTTTAAAAAGTTGGGGCTGTGTCACATAAATCTCATAGATAGACATGCAGGAGGGTTAAACAGAATAAAGTGGGAGGAGGTTTGTGTGAAATGTATATACTGGCACTGAGCAGTCAGGTTGTAAATTCTATGAAACCTATGATCTTACCTGGCAGGGGAGAGATCTTCATCGCATTTCTGCCAGGGAAAGAGCAATGGCTATAACCAGTCAAACCCCTTACCATGGGGTACCTAACACCATCCAAGTCATGGTGAAGGGCAGTGAGCAAGGAACAGGAATGGATAGGACCTTCTTCACCAAGAGGATCCTATTCAAACTGTGTGGTTTCGAGGCTGCGGAGATCTACTGCCTCCAGGATTTCCCCAGCGTTGGTTTCTTTGATGTGACGTTCAAGCACATGGCAGTTTGTGTCAAATTCCTGAAGGTGTTTGAGGAAAAGAAAGACCTGCCAGAAATGAAGATCCTGACGGCGGAGCCGCTCTTTGTTCTACCGTTGCATTATGAACGGGTTGCGACGGTGCATCTGTACAACCCCTACGTCCCTGTCGCTGACGTGCTCACCTTCCTTACCAGGTACTTCGATAAGGTTGGGAGCTGCACTGAAGTTAAAGATAATTTGGGGATCTGGACATGTAAACGCCAGGTTAAGGTAACGCTCAAGACCGACGGTAAGGGAGCCGTTTTCCACCCCCCTTCCAGATTCGCTATCGGGGGAAGCCGTGGCTACCTTGTCTACGCTGGGCAACCCAAACTTTGTCGCTCATGCGAGAACAACGAGACAAAGGAGGACACAGAGAGAGCCAAGGTGGAGGAGGCAGCAGTGGGAAAGCAGCAGGGGGAGTGGCAGCTGGTGAAGAGAGCCAAAAGGAATAGGGGCAAAAAAGAAACCAAGCCACTTCCCAGACAAGAGTCAAGAGGCGTCTCCTATCCGACGCAGATAACAAGAGCAGCAGCTCTTTGGACGAAGAAGTGCCAGGGCGGCGCCAACAGAAGAAGCGGCAAAACGCTAGGGAGTTGGAGGACGAGACACCCAAGCTCCAGAACATTGGAGAAAATGAGGAGACCAGCGCACCCCAACTTTGCCCACAACCTGAAGAGGCCAGTGCACCACAACCCCAGGAATCTGGGAACAGTGAGGCGCTCAGCGCACCCCAGCTCCGGGAAGCTGGGAGCAGCAACGCCCCAGAGGGGGACAGGATTGGAGAAGCTTCTCCAACAGAGGACATTTCAAACCCCGCTCTCTGCACGGACCCCCAGATGCCACCTGAGCAGAACATCTCCAATGGGGAGGTTCAGGACGCTTTCCTCAGCCCATCCCAAGTGAAGCAATTTGAGCACACCACGGGCATGAAGGAACTCTCAGAGACAACAGGTTTGGTAAGCGACTAACTGCTTTAAAATGGGTGTAAAGATTGTATCCATAAATGTGTGTAGCATTAAATCTACTACGCGATGTGTTGCGACCTTGGACTACCTTGCCAAGGTCAAAGCTGACCTGTTGTTTCTGCAGGAGTGTGCGATACCGCACCTCAGCTCCTACAGGCAATGGTCACCATGGTGGTCCCATGGGCCATCGATCTGGTCGGGAGGAAACGACTCTCGTTCCTCCGGCCTGGGGATTCTGCTGCGGGGAGGCAGCTTCACCGTCTCCCAGGTTAAGGAGGTGGTGGGCGGGCGCCTCCTCGTAGCAGCTGTAATGTACAAGAACGCTCCACTCCGGGTAATTAACGTCTACGCCCCGTCACAAGGGGCTGAGCGGCTGGAGGTTTTTCAGCAACTCCCACTGCTGCTGGCGAACTCCAGGCCGGTCATTCTGGGCGGTGACTTCAACTGCATCATCGATGCGGCTGGACGATCCGGCAGGGCCGACAGCAGATTGGACGCTGTGTCCAGATCCCTGATGAAAACAGTAAAGGATGCCAAGCTGCACGACGTCTTCAGCAACCCTGCAGACAGAGCGCAGCGTAGATACACCTGGTCGCGGCCTGATGGGTCTGTCTGTTCCAGGATAGACTTCCTGTTTGTGTCCCGTGCTTTCGCAGTCAGATCCACCGACATCAAGCCGGTGTTCTTCTCTGACCACTGCCTCCTACTGGCTGACTGTCACTTAGAGAAGGACCAGAGGGTGGGCAGGGGGGCATGGAAGCTAAACGTGCAACTGCTGACCCCAGAGAACATTGAGGAGCTCAAGAGGGATTACAAAGGTTGGAGAACCATGAAACCCCTCTGTGAGTCACTGACACACTGGTGGGAAGCGATCAAGGGAAACATCAAGAGGTTTTTCATCCTCAAAGGCACCCAGAAAGCTAGAAAGGAACAGAGGGAAATGTCCCGACTCCAGAAAAACATGCAGGATCTGCTCTGGCTGCAGTCGATGGGGGTCGATATCAAGGAGGAACTCCAAGAGGTGAAGAGCCAGCAAGCCTCGCTCTTTGCCTCGGAGGCCTCCAAGATCATCTTCCGTTCCAGAGTCCGCTCCGTGGAGCAGGATGAGACATGCTCACGTTTCTTCTTCCAAAAGGTACACAGAGAGAGCTCTGTGATCAGCAGCCTGAAGGAAGAAGACGGCTCAGTAAAGTCATTGCAATCTGACATTTTGAGGATTAGCAAATCCTTCTATGCCAGATGGTATGACGTGAAGCCCACAGACAGCACCGCCTCCCAGTCCTTCCTGTCCTCTATCACGGAGGTCTTAGACGACAGTACACGGGAGAGTCTGGACAAAGCGCTAACTCCTGACGAACTGACTGAGGTCCTTGAGTCCTTCAAGAAGAGTAAAACTCCCGGAAGCGACGGCTTGCCGGCGGAGTTGTATTCGGCTCTGTGGGACTGGATCGGCCCGGACCTGCTAGAATAGTATGAAAGTATGCTTCCGGCTGGCAGTATGTCAGAATCCATGAGGAAAGGCATTATCACCCTCATCTACAAGCACAAGGGGGAAAGGGAGGAAATTAGAAATTGGCGACCCATTTCACTGTTGAATGTGGACTATAAGATTCTGTCCAAGGTCATCGCCAATCGGGTCAAATCCGCTCTGGAATTGGTGATCCACCCTGACCAGACCTGCACTATGCCGGGCAGGAAGATCTCTGACAGCCTCGTGCTGCTCAGGGATACGATTGCCTATGTACAGGACAGGGGTATGGATACCTGCCTCATCAGCCTGGATCAGGAGAAGGCCTTTGACAGAATATCGCACACCTACATGGTGGATGTGCTCTCCAAAATGGGGTTTGGGGAGGGAATTCGCAATTGGATCCAACTGCTCTACACTAACATCAGTAGCGCAGTCTCAATCAATGGGTGGGAATCAGATAGCTTTCCGATTAAATCTGAAGTCAGTTAAATCTCTCTCGCCTGTTCTTTTCGTGTGTTGCATAGAACCCTTTGCTGAGTCCATCAGGAAGGATCTGGGCATAAGAGGAATGACAATCCCAGGCAGTGGAGGCACTCAGGTCAAAGTCTCCCTGTACATGGACGATGTCGCCGTCTTCTGCTCGGATCCGCTGTCGGTGCGCAGACTGGTCCACATCTGCGACCAGTTTGAACTGGCCTCGGGAGCCAAGGTAAATCGTGGCAAGAGCAAGGCCATGTTCTATGGGGACTGGGCTGACCGATCCTTTGTCCCCTTCACTGTCAGGGCTGATGGCCTGAAGATGCTGGGGATATGGTTCAG